>OVAN01002958.1:0-31059 GCA_900406275.1 Anastatica hierochuntica
TCTTGACTTGGTCTTGATTCCACTTCATCTTCTAGTTCATCTTCACTTGAATTGAACTCCATCCCAGCTCCAAGCTCCATCTGTGTTGCATCAGTAACCACCATAGTATAAGGAAGAAGAATGAAAAGATTGGAAATTGATGATGGATTTTAGAAAACGTAATGATATAGGATTATTACTTTGAAACTTCGCACTTCAATATGATATATTGTCAAAAAGATTTTTCAAATTTTTTATTCAATCTTTAAAGAATAAATCAATTCTACCTTTAAATAACTATAATTATATCAGTTGTACCAAGTAGTACTAAACCAGAAATTTTAACAAAATGTAGCGGTAAATATTAAGACATCTAGTTTTCTATTGTACCTGTTCCACCTAGTTTTGTCACAACAAAACACCCTCAGTATCACAATCCAATAAAAAGAAGATACAACATGGAAAAAGATACAATAACATGAGAGAAGAAAATCAAATTCTCAAATTCTTGTAACTTCCCCTTTGTCCCTTCTCTCCGATTGATGGGAACCTTGTTTTATGAGTTCTTCCTCGTTTATTATCATGATCAGGCGGAACCGTGATCAACTCTTAGATATGGTTTGACACCATCCAGTGAGACTTATGTGGAACTAGATAAATCATCCTACTATACACTTTTTTCCAAAACTCTATCCAATAATATTTGGAGCACAACTTCCATATCGGGATTTCCTTTTCTCTCAGTATACTAGCAGCAGGTATCCCATGTACACATGGATATTTGTATTTATCGAAACACTTGCAACTACAAACTCTCGTCTCTAATTCAACCAAGTATTTTCTTTGTCACGTCCCGTCATACTATATTCTAGAAAATTGTCGTCTAGCTCTTCAACATGTAAGAGTTTCGCTTTTAGAAGATTTCCGTGCAATTCTCCAAAATGGGAACCACTTTTCGTCCATTGGATGCTTCAACACCACTCTTTCTATGTTTATTAAACCATTTAGCCAATGTCTCAAGGATATCATCAATCATTGGTTGCAACGAGTACTTCCTTGCTTCTACAAAAATACCATTAATACATTCACCTTGATTAGTGGTGTTTATGTTGTACCTATCTCCTGGAAAGTAGCATCTTGACCATCTTCCCACTTCGACACTCCTATGTAAACCCTCGACAACACCAAGATACATCTCAGTAAACTCACCATAAAACTCAAAAACTCATCCTTCGTATACGCCTTAAGGCATTCTCGTAACTTCTCAACCGCTGCCTTTTGTGGACCTTTGAGCAATGAGTTTTCATATTTTGAGACAAATTATAACTACAATATCATGATAAGATAAGGGGTATACCTTACGTATCGATTATGGTATCTCGTACAACTCCTCTCATATTCCAAAAAAAAAAACAACACCAACTTACATTTTTTCACCATGAACTACATCGAAAACAATCGAGTAATGTGATGATTAAGATCTTAGGTTGTAGCAACAATAACCACTTCGCCATACACATTCTTATAATGATCACCTTTCTCATTAATTTGAAGCCTTCAACATAAGCTCCTAATGAGATGAATAAATACTTGAACTTCTTTTCCTCATCCAATTGGATATGAGTGACTGTTCTCGGGTTCATCTTCTCCAACATATACATATACGAGTACAACGTCGTACAAATTTCATCTGGGCTACCTCACACCTCATTAGCATCTTGTTTTTTTTCTCTCCACGTGGTTGTATATATGACACTTTAGCACCAAGCCTCCTTGGAAAATGTTGATGAGGTTTTTTGGAGTTGGAATATCAAATCGACCCGGATAATCTTCACGCAAAATTGATGCAACTAATATCGGTGTGCCTTTCTTTTATTTCTGCTTATACTTGTAGTTGATCGAGAATATGTATGCTTGTTTTTGTATGTTCAAACCGAGAAACTCTTTGAATTCTTAAGTTAACCAGCTTTTAAAACCCACTTGGAACCGCTCTCGTCAATTAATTCACGACATTTCACGTCATATAGCTTTGTATCTGACTTGATAATATCGAACTCAGAACAATTCTTATGAATCTTAAGCGTGAGCCTTTTTGTTCCTCTATCTTTATGGTACCCATGAACCAATTCACTTGCCAATAGAGTGTTCTCAAGTAGCAATCTTCCCTTAACAAAAGAAGTTTGGTTTTCCAGGATGAACAATGGAAGAATAAGTTTAATCATGGCCACCAGCATGTTACAACATGTTATAGGACTCTAATCATTTATGAGAGTAACTCCACGGTGTTTTGGATTAAGAGAAATGCTATTAGTATTTGTTCCTGGGGCGTGAAGCCTGTTGTAAAGAAGTGAGACATGCCAGCCATCACAGCTTGACCAATAGTATCCCAAGTTGACTTGAAGAAGGATGAGATAAGACTATCTGGTTTAGGCGCCTTGCTTTGATTCAAATTATGCATTACTTTTGAGATTTCAGCCGAGTAGGTAATCTGACAAATGATTGACTTATTTCTTCATTGCATCTGAAGATGGTAAGAGTTTAAAACCAGATTGAAGGGCATGTCATGATCAAGAAAGAGGGTGGACATAATACTGAGCTAAAGTGGTCCACATCCAATCTACTTATCCGAGCTAAATTAGTGATGAGTTCTTTTAATGGTAGTTGTAATGATCAGATAGCATTATAGGAATTTCTCACTTGTGTTACTTTGTGGAAGTAGCTATTTTGATCATATTCCTTTATCATAGGACTTTGGACCTGTATTTGAAATATGATTATTCTATTCCTCTTAAAAAGATCCATTTCTGATATAGTTTTTTTCTTCCTGAAATAGCAGCGGTGATGGAATTTAGAGTGCTTGTATGTTTAGTGTGGTAACTTGACAAAGTGTTTTATGCATTTATCGGAGAAACATCTAAGATTTTAGTGAAGGTGGTATAGATGAAGTTTCAGAGGGATCCGCCATGGAGGTGAGGCAAAAGGAGAGAAAGAAGACTATGTAACTCTCGTCGGAAAAAAAAACCCCAATAGTGGGAAGACAACAAAAGTTAGTGGCAAAGCCACCAAAACCAAGATTAGAGTTAAGTTAACTTTTCTAATTTGTTTTCTAATACCTTTAAAGAAAAAATATAAGTAATATAAATTATTGTATATATCTCTAAAAGATTATTTTAACATGAAAAAGTGACTAATATCTAAGTATCTGTAGTTTTATTTTTTGATAGAACAAGTTAAATAATATATATATATATATATATATGTATATGCAAAAAATTTTGGGGTTCTTTTCTAACTTTATATCATCTAATTTTTCACTTTAATACTCCATAACATTATCTTAACATATTTTTAAATGTTAATTTAATTTTAGCATGTTGACTAATTTCAATTTGTTGTTAAACTGTATTTTCTAATTTGAAGATTTATTTAGGTGATAAATATTCATAAATATTTATACAAAAAGTAATGACATACTACGATTTAAAAATTTTCCACAAAAGGGAATATTATTTATACAAAGTAAACAAATAAAAGAGTAAAATAAAATTTAAGGTGAAAATAAATAAAATATTTTTGCTAATTAGTTCATATTACATTTACTTTAATTTCGTTTTGCGATAAAATATATCAAATAGGTAAACTTATAAAAACTATATGATTTGTTTTTGCTACATCTCTGAAATTCGTAAATATTAAATATTTCTAATACAATTCATCGTTAAATTCATAATCCAAACATTTAAGTATTTGATTGAATATTATAATTTTGGTTTTGGCAGACCAAAATCTAGTAATGATTTTAATCTTGAGAAAAAGTAAATAAGAAAGTATGCCAATTCATACCTCAAATATACTCGTAAGTTATATTTATACCCTTTCTGTATCACCGTGCCAAAATATACCCAACCTATGATTAGTTTTGAATTTTATACATGAATTTAAAATTTTTGTGCAGAAATACGAACCCGTCTAACCTCGTTACTTCTCCGTTACAATATGTGGATGAGGATGCCATGTCTGTTACGCCGTGACAAACTCAATAACGGAATAAATTTCACCAAATGAAACAACGTCATTTTTCTTTTCTTCTTAAACGACATTGTTCCATTAAAACAAAATGTGTGTTAAAGTATATCGTCTTTAACCTCTCGATGGAAACTTGATTTGAGATTTTTTTTTTTTGAAATTAGGGTTTTGGGATCAAGAGAAAAATTGGAGATGGGCTTGGTTATGTGCAACGTCTTCACCATCAAATTATGGTGAGATTCCTTATATCTTCTTCTGTTTTTAACAGATTCGTTTCAATCTCAACTTTTCCAATTTATATGAAGGAGTTAGCGTTAACTTTAGGGTAGTGGAGCTGAGAGAGGTAGAAGAATTACACGAAGATGTAGATGCGGTGAATGATCGATGATAAAGTCTGAAGCCACAAAAAAGAATCTGAGTCGACTCTTTTACTGTTGCACATATGGATCGAAGGAAGGTAATTAGCATTTTGATGTATGTAGTTCGGGTTGGCTCTTCTCAAGCTTTGTATCATGGATAAATGTATCTTGATGTGTGTATTTTAATGTAGGATAATTATTATTTTTTCAAATGGGTGAACATTTTAATGGTCGAAGAGACAAAAGAGGTTGAAAGTGTGATTGAGAAGATGCAAGGTGATGTGTAAAGCATAGAGAAAGAAGTAAAGAATTTGGAATCCGATGTAGAGAACCTGAATAGGGAAACACGATGCTATAAGGCAGTAGCAAATAGTTACGCTGAGAAGACTGAATCCATCAAACTTATGGTAGGATCTTGTGAGAAAAAAAATCAATGAACTGAAATGAGTGACTCTTCTTGTGAAAAAAGATGGAAGTGTTGCGTATTTTTAGAAATATGGTTGTTTGTGTCTTTGTAATGTTCATGATTTATTACTTCACATTTGCATAGAATATATGCAATATGCGTTTCTAAGTTGAAAAATGATGTCATATGTAACTCTATTTTAAGTAATTTATCTTCTGTTGATAATCTATTCTTAAAATTGATAAGTTCCTGATATTGTTCATAAGCAAAAAAATGCCTACCAATAGTTGCATGAATCTTTAAACCGATTTTTAAATATAACAAAAACCATCCTTTACACACAAAGTCAAATACCGTATTCATAAACGTAGCAATGCCGATTCTTAATCACAACTAAACGCACCAAAAACTAACATGACAATTACAAGACCAAATCATAACACACCAAAAAAACACCCATTGAATTAAAACAAGATTCAATCATCCTTTTCTTGATCATCAGACTTCTGTTTTGTCTTTTAATAGGGACTTTAACATTACGATATCCTATCATATTATGTCCTTGAAATCCACACTAACCACACGTAACTAGTCTTCCTTCTCTTGTAAGTTTTATCACCTTCTCAGTAGGATCTTGTACTCTCTTCCCTTTCTTCTTCATTAGAAACTTGTTCTTGCCTTTTTTTTTCTTTTTTGGCTTCTTAGTTGGACCTCTAGAAGAATCTCGTGGTGGTGGTACAATTGATGATTCTACAAATCTTCTCTAAAAATTGAGACCATTTAGTGGTTTGATGCGATGTTCATACATCTCCACCCATGTTCAAGTTAAATACTAATCTGAAACAAAATCCTCAGCAACCAACTTCTTGAAAGATATCACCTTAAATGCATGCTTACAAGGAATTATCGTCATACTCCACTTTCTACATGCACAAGTTTTGGCCATCATGTCAATCTTATAACCATGACTATTTTCAACAACTTCATACTGCCCATTGCCACTAAGAAATACTCATCATACTTTTTTTTGTTCCTCCTCCTCCACAATCATGTTAGCCACCTTCAGACTGAATTTTCCTTGATGCTTCTTTGACTTTTTCTTTCTAACTGATATTCAAATAATTTATTGACGCCTAACTGTCTCCAACATCTCTATCAATGACATTTTCTCGTGCTTTGTTGATGGCGTCGTTGTAAGACCCCGATAGATTGTTAGAAATGTCTTCACATGTTGATGTACAAGTGAGGAAAGCATGGTTGCAGTTACGAGGATTCCTAATCATCACGACCTCATACGCATGGATGTCATAATTTTTTAGTTCTTCTAATGTTATCTCATAGTCACCAATTTTGTAACTCTTAACAATCTTCCAAAACAGTTTCTTTGAAAATTCTCTACTGGACATTACTTTCCTAAAGTTACCGTATATGTGGCATGCACACATACAATGTTCGACTTTAGGCAGTTCTTGTTCAACATCAATGATCAACGCCTGAAATGCAAAAACAAACATATCTCAAAATCAGATCATATGTTACCAATCTTAAAGTATATATTATCATAACTAAAATGCAAACAACAAATCCTATATAAGTACAAAAAAGATATCAAAATCAGATGATATGTTACCAATCTCAAAGCATAAGTTACCAAAAATCAGATTATATATTACTATAGAAAATAGATATACGCATAATATCATATTACAAAAAAATAGGGCATATATATATATATATACAAAATCAGAAAAATTTTACAAACCTCAGAGCTTAAGTTACCAAAAATCAGAGCATATATATAGAATATATCAAAACACTTACCTTTTACATGTCCAAAATAAGAGTGAAACCACTATCATATTCAAGTTTCAAATCATCTTTCAGCTTCCTAATAAACCACAACCAGCTCTCAGTGGTCTCCACTTGGATAATACCCCAAGCGACTGGATAGAACTCGTTGTTTGTATCCCATCCAATCACAGCTAAGAATTTCCTTTTGATATTGTTTTTCAGAAAATAACCATCTATGTCAATTATATATCGGCAATTTGAAAGTCATGCTTCTCTTATGCCTACGAAGCACACGTAGAATCGGTCAAATGACCCCACACCATCAGCAATCATCGACATTTCTATCTCACACGTAGAACCTTCATTTGAGTTGTTCAAAAATAGAAAAAAAACAAAAAACCAAAAAACAATTTTAGTTACTAAATATTCTACTATAAAAACACGAAATAAAATTTGCTTCACTCACTCTAAAATCTCTAGCTTATATTCTTTATCATTTTGAATTGCTCCTCATGCTCATCTTCTAGTATAGATAATGATTTCTTATTGGCTTTCCTACAATGATCATTCATAACAATTACATTGTCACGATCCTCAAGCGCTTCTTAGATTGCTTTCGGCTTGAACTTAAGGCCTCTCCTAATTTTATTCAAAAACAGCTTTGTAATTACTCATCATTAACAACTTTACTAAAGTCGTCCTTGATATACGTATGCATGTCGTTGAAGGTCTTCACTATAATCTACCAACTGCTTTCTCAAATGAACAATAGGTTCTAAAATCGTAACCAGCTTTGGAGCATTTTACTTCACATTTTCCCCCTCCCATCTAGTACACTTCATGTTATACCCCTCCTTGTGTGTATAATAAACCACGACATCCTTGAACTCAACTATATTATCGAATATCAAAAATGTTTTCCAGCTACATGAAGTATGAGGTAATATGGTGGAAAACGTACCAAATTTGTAATGTGACATTAACATCATGACATATATGATTTACCATGTCACATGTACAAAGTAACATATTATATGGCAAAAGCTACAAAATTGGTTTTAATTGATTTAATGAAAATTTTACGGGTTTAATCGTAACAAATGAAAATTAAACCCAAACCCACCTAATTCTAACTCGATCTAATATGGACATGATCTAACACAACCTCTCTCTCTCTCTCTCTCTCTCTCTCTCTCTCTTCTAAATCATCTATTTATTGCTTAAATTCATCTCATTTTTATTACTTAAATCCATGTCTTTTAATGGGATTGACGATTCAGTCTCTTCTGCAAAAAATATGTTATTATCTACACTGCTTTAATTGTACATAACATTTGGGCTTTGACAAATTCTATTAGTAACCCTTCAAAGTAAGTTGAACATCAAGTGTGCATGATTACACGAAACAAAAAAATCTTTAGGAATCATCAAGATGATGACAACATACGCAGCAACTAACTTCTGTTTTTCGCTTCCGAACTAAGATTTGTCAATGTTATGAAAATTTGTGTGCACAGGAGTTGCTTTTGTCGAACTTTCATTGGTTGGATTGTGCTTGGGCATTTTCTGTATTTGTTCAAACATATGCTCAATCAGACGAAATATCATAAAGAGATTAAAACAGGGAGTTTAAACAAGAGGATTCTTAGACATATTTGCAACAATTTTCATGTGTTATAGGGTCCATCAAGCAGTTAATTAGAGTTTCTAGTTTGGGTATTCATGTCGGTCACACAAAGAGCTTATACCTTACCATTGGTGCTCAGGTGGTGTTTCTAGCGATCTCCATGACCAAAAAAGCATTTCTAAAATGCAAGGTAGAATCCAAAAATTAATCACTAAATTTCATAAAAATCAATATATAGGATCCATTGTTCTCAATTGATAACACGATGTATCATTCGTTGATCCATATAGTTTCAAGGAAAGCAATTAACATGAAACTTAGGCAAAAAATACCTGAAGATATGAAGCAATTGTTGAAATTTAGAATCACCACGGAAAAGAGCTTGCCTCCTCACCATCTCAGATGTACAAATCCAAAGATGGAAACAAAACATTAAGACAAAACCACACCGCTAAGTGAGAGATTAACGAAGAAAAAAACATATAAGAGGATTGTTTGTGCCTCTGCTGAGAAAAATCTTATAATATTATCTAAAGCAAAAAAATGCAGATGACGTAGAGAAACTCAAATGGTCTCATTTGTCATTGGAAATCCACTATTAGTTTATCATAAGCGTACGAAGGTCAAATCATCCTAAGAAGCTTAGTAAGTTAGGAGAAAGCATACCCGAGGGATCAAAAATGGTCACGAATTTCTCCATGGATCTCCTCTAAATGAGGATTGATCAGAAGATCAGATGACATTTCTGCACGAGAATTTTAGATTCTGAGTCACAGATAAAAAAATTCGAGTTATCACTTCCTCAAACTCGAAGAACCCTAAAAGAGAAAACAAAAAAACATAAAAAATTTCCAGCTAAAACAAAGCTTCACAAAATCCAAATCATTCCAAAAAAAGCCAGAAACATTAATTCCAAAAGCAAAAAGAAGGAAGAAGATCAGAGAACGAAAACACTGCACTTTGAACGGAAAAAAATTGTGGTCAATCACACCGTAGAGAGAGATTGACGAAGAATAAGAACATGAATTGATTGCATCAATTGTGGGTCATTCATAATCATCTTCTCTTCGCTCATCGTTAGGAAAAGACATAATCGTGTAGTTAGTTGGGAAAAGGTAATCGAATACCTCTTTGAGCGAGATGAGTCAGGTAACTCGATATTCGAGAAATCAGACTAGCGTGAGTGAGCGATCACGTTCTATATATGTGAATATTGTGTGATTAAAACAATAGTTCATTACCGTTGGTAACAGTCAGAGAAGCGGCGGTAGGTAGCCGTCACGGCCAGCACCAAAAGCACATGAACTTTATGCATATGCATTCTGTAGACTCGATCTCTTCGATCTTGTTCAATGCGACTGAGAAGCTCAACTACTCTTCTCTCGGCTAGTCGACGATTTTATCAAAAAGAGAAGGAGATCCAAAAATGAAAAAGAGGACGATAGATAGAGAAGACATGAATTTCTTATTCTAAAAAAAAGAAGAGAGGAAGAGATTGTGTCGTGACTTGTTTTCTTGGGTGAGGATTAAGTCGAGTCAAAATCAAGTGGGTTTGGATTTAATTTTCATTAATTACGATTTGACCCAGTAAAATTTTCACTAAATCAACTAATCCTCATTAGCTTTCACCATATAATATGTTACTTCGTACATGTGGCATGGTGAATCACATACGTCGTGATGTCAATGCCATATTTACAAATTTGGCATGTTTTCCACCATATTACCTAATATTTGGTATAATTAACAAACATTTTTCCTATCGAATACATGTGACAATCTAATTTCTCCATTTTCTTTTTGTAGCTTGCATAATGGCTTTGATCTTCCTCATAGTTTGAGTTGTGAGGAGTATCCTCATCATGATCACACTCTTCTTCGTCGACAAAATCTGCTACATTTTCTTGACTCTAGCTTCTTCTTCAAGCATTTCAGCATTAACAACAACTCTATTTTCCTCGTGATCACCACTGGCATCAACTCTATTATCCTTGCAATTTTTTAGAATATAGCAGCAACACACATTCTCTGATAACTAACATCTTCATAACACATCTTCTTTAGCTCTGAAAACCCCTCATATGGAATTTTGAAAAATAAATTTTGCCTATCCACTGAGAACGTCGTAGATTCCATCAACTTCACATATATATCCTCTGCCTTACACTCAATCGTGTGAACTTCTCCTCCTATATATCAAGCCACAACGTCATCATCACGGTGAAACTAACATGATCGAAACTACAAATACAAAATTTCACATATCGAATTTGGGATATCGAAGTTTAACACTACCAAAATTCGAACACTTGCCTGATTCTTGAATGCCAAGAGTGAGGAGAAGCATGAACTGAACCTAAAACTCAATCTCCAACTTGGTTTTTTCCAATTTGTTTTTCCTCTGATAACCGTAATTTCGCTCTGATTCGGGAGGAAGGTGAACACGATGAAAAAAAATGATAGAAACGATGTCATCGGTGATGTTATTTTTGGATCTTATTTTAATCAAAACGACGTCGGATTGAAGGTAAAACGATATCATTTGAATGTGGTTAAATCAATTATTAATTGTGATTAAAACGAGATCATTAAATATGTGGCATCCACGTCGAACTGGTTTAACAGATGATTAATAGGTTAGGACGAATTCATATTTACGTACAAAATCTTAAATTCAGGTATGAAAATCAAAAGTAAACATAAGTTGAACATGTTTCGACACGATAACATATAAAGGATATGAATCGAACATATGAATTTATATGATGTATGAATTGATCGAGTTTTGAAAGTAAATATATTTTTTATTTGATGCTAAACAATTTTAAGGACAGTTCTACAATAATTAGATTAACCTATACTGAAAAAGAATAAAGCGTAATAAAATATTTCTACTTGCACCATGTTCATAATGTAGTCTGACTTTCACTATTTCACCATTTAACTATCTTATCTTTCCAAACATTAGAAAATGTGGACAAAGAAAGTAAAATAGTTTTAAAAAAATTGAAAAAAAGGAGTCTACGAGTCTATCGAACTTATCCACCACCTTTAAGATTGAACCAATTCATTTGTATAATATCATTAGTCTTATGTGTCTCCGAGAAGAATATCCATTCCTCGATTCCAATTCCTCTCTCTCTCTCTCTCTCTCGTCTCTTCCTTCAGATCGATACTTCTCAACGCCGGTGACGACGGAGCAAACTTTCAGTCGGTGACCGTCCTCTGGTAAGCAGCTTTGACTTTGTTCTTAAGCGATTTACTCTTCCTTTTTCTTCTTTCCATTTTAGAGTCTCTCTTCGGATCTTTCCTTATTAGTTGTTGAATCGCCTGATTCGTTCTCGTCTGATTGATTTCTTCAGATCCTCTGGATTCTGACTAGACTCGCCCTAGGGATTGAGGATTTAGGGTTTCTCAATTTGCTTTCTAGAACAGCAAAACTTCTATTTTAATTTGGAAAAACTTAGTGAACTAAACACTTATGTGGTTTTGCTGCCATTTGAATTCAATCATCTTTGCTCCTTGATGATCAGGAGGTCTCACTTCACTCACTGCACCATCTTCTCTGTGCTTTATGATCTCCATTACCATATGAGTTTGTATAGTTTTTAATATAAAAATAAGGATGATTAGCATCCAATCCATAGTTGCTATTGAAACCTAACCTTTGATTCGTTGTAGCTGTCATCATTTTCTCTCTAGTGTATTTGAATGATTTTGTTTGATTGGCAGCTACTTGATTTGTCGAATATGCTAATGAGATGGATTTCTCTTTTTTTCCAACTTGGGAGTATCATCAACCTTTCGGGGTTTTTTTTTGTTTCAGACATGGGGTCAAAATCATTTGGAAATCTCTTAGACTTGGCCTCTGGGGATCTTTTGGACATTCCTCAGACACCAAGAGCTCTTCCACGAGTAATGACTGTCCCTGGAATTTTTTCTGATGCCGATGGATATGGGATTGGTGATGGTGGTTCTGATGTCATTTCATTACCTTACCGCGAGCGGAAAATCGTGGTGGCCAACTTTCTTCCTTTAAATGGTAAAAAGGATTCAGAAACTGGAAAGTGGAAATTCAACCTGGACAATGATTCTCCTCTGTTGCATCTGAAGGATGGTTTTTCTCTAGAGACGGAAGTTGTTTATGTTGGATCGCTCAAGACAGATGTTGATGTTAGTGAGCAAGATGAGGTTTCCCAGAAACTTTTCGAGGAATTCAATTGCGTACCAACTTTCCTCCCACAAGATGTGCATAGAAAATTTTACACTGGCTTTTGTAAGCAGCAACTATGGCCAGTTTTCCACTACATGTTACCCATGTGCCCTGATCATGGTGAACGCTTCGATCGTGGTCTTTGGCAGGCATATGTTTCTGCCAACAAAGTATTTGCGGATAAGGTAATGGGTGTGATTAATCTTGAGGAAGACTACATCTGGATCCACGACTATCATTTAATGGTTCTCCCAACATTTTTGAGACGGCGGTTTCACAGAGTTAAGCTTGGTTTCTTCCTCCACAGTCCATTCCCTTCTTCAGAAATTTATCGAACCTTACCTGTTCGAGAGGAACTACTAAGGGGCCTCCTAAACTGTGACTTAATTGGTTTCCACACCTTTGATTATGCACGGCATTTTTTGTCCTGCTGCTGTAGGATGCTTGGATTGGAGTATGAATCCAAGAGAGGGCATATCGCTCTGGACTACTTGGGCCGGACAGTTTTTCTGAAGATTCTTCCTATAGGTATTCACCTGGGAAGGCTGGAATCCGTTCTGAATCTACCTGCTACAGCTGAAAAATTGAAAGAGATCCAAGAAATGTATCAAGGTAAAAAGGTAATTCTCAGTGTCGACGACATGGATATATTCAAAGGCTTGAGTCTGAAAATTATTGCCTTAGAGCGCCTTCTACAGCAATATCCTAGCATGCTAGAGAAAATAGTGCTAGTTCAGATTGTGAACCCAGCCAGAGGTTCAGGTAAAGATGTTCAGGAAGCAAAGAAAGAGACATATTATACAGTCAAGAGAATCAATGAGCGTTATGGTTCACCTGGTTATGAGCCAGTGGTTCTGATTGATCGTCCTGTTCCCCGTTTTGAGAAGTCTGCCTATTATGCTATGGCAGATTGCTGCATAGTCAATGCAGTTAGAGATGGGATGAACTTAGTTCCATACAAGTATACTGTTTGTCGACAGGGAACTCCTAACATGGATAAATTTCTGGGAGTAAATGATGATTCTCCTCGCACAAGCACGCTTGTTTTGTCTGAGTTCATTGGTTGTTCACCTTCTTTAAGTGGTGCGATTAGGGTTAATCCTTGGGATGTTGATGCTGTAGCTGATGCAATATACTCTGCTATCACTATGTCTGATTTTGAGAAGCAACTACGACATAAAAAACATTATCACTACATTAGTACACATGATGTGTCATATTGGTCGCGCAGCTTTTTGCAGGATTTGGAGAGGGCATGTCGAGATCACTACAGTAAACGGTGCTGGGGTGTGGGCTGGGGTTTGGGTTTTAGGCTCGTGGCTCTGTCCCCTAATTTCAGAAGACTCTCAATTGAGCAAGCTGTTAATGCTTACAGAAGATCGACCACGAGAGCAATATTTCTTGATTATGATGGCACTCTAGTTCCCGAAACCTCGATCGTAAAGGAACCAAGTGCTGAAGTTATGTCTGCGTTGAAGACACTGTGTGGTGATCCGGAAAACACTGTATTTATCATTAGTGGGAGGGGGAAAGTTTCTTTGAGCGAGTGGCTTGCACCGTGCGAGAATCTTGGAATAGCGGCTGAACACGGTTTCTTCACTAGGTACATTACTGATTTGTCCAAATTCTGATAGTTTCTTGAAGCATTTGTTTCTGGAGAAAAAAACTTAGAAGGCAATCTCTGTGCTGCAGGTGGAATAAGTCTGCTGACTGGGAGACAAGTGGATATTCTGATGACCTTGAATGGAAGAAGATTGTGGAACCTATCATGAAACTCTATAAGGAGACTACAGACGGATCTAACATAGAAGCGAAAGAGAGTGCTTTGGTGTGGCATCATCAAGACGCAGACCCAGACTTTGGTTCTTGTCAAGCCAAGGAACTACTGGACCATCTGGAAACTGTTCTTGTAAACGAACCAGTTGTAGTTAACAGAGGACACCAAATTGTTGAAGTCAAACCTCAGGTACGAAACCCCTCCCTCCATCTTCTATTGATGAGTAATAAAACAAGCCGTAACATGTACAATAATCCATAGAGAATTGAAGCAATCAATTCAGCCTCTGAATCTTGTACAGTTTACTATGTTTTTGTTTCATTCAGCTAAGTCAAGCAATCTATACTTAGTCCTTAACTGAGATCTTTGGAATGACAGGGAGTAAGCAAAGGTGTGGTCACCGGGAAAGTTCTTAGCAGAATGCTTGAAGAAGGGAAAGCACCGGATTTTGTGGTATGCATTGGGGATGACAGATCGGACGAGGAGATGTTTGAGAGCATAACAGCAACCCTATCAGATCAATCGTCGTCAGAGATATTTGTGTGCACGGT
Source organism: Anastatica hierochuntica (assembly GCA_900406275.1). Lineage (NCBI taxonomy): Eukaryota > Viridiplantae > Streptophyta > Magnoliopsida > Brassicales > Brassicaceae > Anastatica > Anastatica hierochuntica. Next base: position 14,730 of record OVAN01002958.1, read on the forward strand.
AGGAAGAAAACCGAGCAAAGCAAAGTACTTCCTTGATGAAGTAAGCGACGTGGTGAAATTGCTTCAAGGGCTTGCTAACACTTCAAACCCAAAGCCTAGGTATCCTTCTCACCTCAGAGTCTCTTTTGAAAGCGTTGTATGAGTAAGAAATCAGAGAAAATGTGAATCTGAATCATGAAAAAAAAAACATGATTTGTACATAGAAGACACTTGGAGAACAAAAGGTATCATTTGAAGACCGGTGACTACGTTTTGTACCTGTACATAAACTATGACTTATAGAGCAAGTGGTTATTGTGTTTGTATAACTTATCCTGTCTATTATCTACTTGCTTTTTGTGTTCTCTGTATCTTCTGAAATTGGGTTCTGTTAGCCAAGTCTAGTGGCTCATGAGAAGAAGAAAAAAGTGGCGCTTATGAGATCATACTGCTCAATGGACCGAGAACGCTCGTCTGAGAGACAAGCTTGTCCCTAGGACCCGGGGGGCTGCGATCACTTGAGGAACTTAGTTAAGCAAACCCTATAAATATGGGCCCATTTCCGCCCTGCCAGTTTAATAAGAAAAATTTGAAACTCATCTTCACCTACATCCCCTCTAGAATTTGTTTGCTCAGGTCTGCCAAATTTATATCGGCCCGTTTAAACCCATTTACAATATGACTAATCTTTCTATATATTCTATCAGAAGCTGTTTCATGCATGGCGTTGTCAAGGAAGTGTATAACTCGAAAACGTTTATGTATCACCGTGTTAGAGACTCGCGTTATTTTACATATAGTTTTGTTCGCGTGACATTGTATGTGTCGTGATAATAGAGAGTTTTGTTCTTTTTTGTTTCTTTTTGCTTACGTGGTGTTTCGTGGCGATGTCTTGGTGGTCGATGATTTTTTCAAAACAACAGTAGGAAAAAAAAACACATAATAAACCTATTCTCCAAATACAAATAATCGACACCTTCAGCTACAAACTAAACCTTAATTTCTTTCCTGTAAATAGTATGCTAATGTCCTTTTACATTATCATCTCCATTATAGGAAACCTCTTCTTTCTTTTAAATTATCCATTTCTCACTTTGTTTTAATGTTTTAAGTTTAATATATTGTGTGTGGGATTCACCCTCCGTTCTACTACAAAGTTCTATTGAAATCACCAATCTGAAATCTCCACACAAAACGAAGCACGAGCTTGGAGTAAGATGGTCTAAAATTTTGGAAAGTGTTGCTTCTCTGATAAGTAATATGTTGTTTGTTTGTAAGTTTTAGCTGTTTCTTTTAACTTTTGTTAGATTCAATCTTATAATCGTGTATCTTTTTAAGCTCATCTTATACATAGTCGATGTTTCAGACACTTATGGTTATAAGTCTATATTTTGTTTTCTCCCGCTCTCAAAGGCTTACGATGACATGTTTCTGATTTTTCATGTTTGCCATGAGTGCTCTTTTGTGTGTTTTTCTTTCTTTTGTGTTACTTTGTACCAAAATTATAGGGGTTGGTGTGAATAACTAATAACCGGGATTGGTTTCTTGTGTTTTCTTTTACTTCAATAAGGTCCTTCACGTTTACTTGCGTAAGTTAGGTTTCTGATGTGTTTCTGTGTTAATGTTGACAACTAGCAATGAGGGAAGCTTGTAAATACATAGAGGAGAAGTTGGTGATGAAGGTTAGTCATGTGATGGTCTTTTTTTTTTTGTCTTTGTCCTTATGTATCTTATTTCGGAATGAGTAATCAGGATTTGAGGGAACGTTAATTTTTAGTACTAACATTCTCTTTCAGATAAGAATTATTGATCTTTATGATATTAAAACCTTGTAACCGGCATACTAGTGTAAGTAGAATTGTAGATTAAAATCGACATTTAGTTATTCATTTATTGTATTTTGTACCACAAGTGAAAAAATCTTTAATTAACTTAGATTACAGAAAATTATAAAAACAATAGGAAAACAATTTTAGTATAGTTCTAGGTTCGGGTCTCGGTTCCGACTAACGGGGACGCTCCAGAATTTGATTAAGGTTTAAATTTTAGGGGTTTGAGGTTATAGATTCCACTGTTTTTCTCAGAGACACCCATACTCACCCGATCTTATCCGACCCACTAACCATAAACCTATGGTGAATCTTGGTTAAGGTTTGATGTGTGATTGTGTAGTTAGCTCCTGCATAATAAGAGAAAGTCTGTGATCTATGTTGAACCGTGGAATTGTGAAAATGATAAGTGAATGTTACGTACATAACTAAATGGTTAAAAATAATGATATGATTGCATGACAATTGTGTGATATTGATGATTACATGATGCATAATATTGGATTATATCATTCGAGATGTGGCTTGAGGTATAACATGTTGTGGTTATGATGAATATGTTATGGTATGTGTTGGAGGTAATTTTATTCCCTTAGAGCCTAGCCTTAACTAGATCGGAAGCTCATAGATAACCCCCTTAGCTGGATGTGTTTACTAAGGCCTTAGCCAAGGGCACCTAGCCACGCCAAGACCATGAGCTAAGACTGAGCGAATATTCCCCCTTATACGATTTGAATCTTAGAGATAAGAACAATTTCTTTATAGATTTATGGAAATATTCTCTATTGTAAAGATAGACTCGTACTAGAAGTTATAAAAAAAATACAAAAATATTTTTATTCGAATACTATAAATACAAAGGGAAGAACCGTAATTCACGGATCTGATTTTCATTACCCTAAACAACACTCGTTGTAATCGATTTCTTTAACATCAATAAATGATCTTTTACATACTTTAGTTCTTGTTCTCTCTCCCTTAAAGAATCACTCAAAATACTCGTAAACCGTTTGACGCTAGAAAGAGGGGAGAAATATCAATAAGAACAAAAGAAAACATGAGTGAGTCAAGCAGTTCTTCTGAACCATAGAAGAACATGAGTCACGAATCCACATCAAAAGACGCAAACACAAAACAATCAAAAGAGGTTGTATCTGAGATAACATCGGACGATGCGACACTTGCAGCGAAACTCCAACAATATAAGGCGATTGCGGCAAAGCTACATGAGAACGAAAATCGATTAAAGGAGCTATAGGAAGAAAACGTAACCCTTAGGGCCCTGGCGGCATAAAGAGATGCTCAAACGTCGGATTTCGACGACGACATCAAGAGATGCGTCAAGTTCAAGAAGAGAATCCCATTGATGCAATTGTTAGACGAAACACCAAAAAAAGTCGCTAGGGAGGTACGAGCGTATCAAACTCCAAGCTCAGGGCTTACCCAAACCTCTGGCTCTTATCAACGGAACGACCGTAGTATACCTCGCAAAGGAAACACTAATGAGGCCACTGGTTTAGAAGCCCTACTAACGTACGTGAAGACTAGAAGCCATGGAAAACATGATCAAACGCTTGCCAGGGGTAGCCCTACCTATCATCAAGAGGATGACCATTTCTTACGCGGATACACCTTTTGTCGATGCCATCGTCCTTAGAGAAATCCTTAGGAGGTTTGCTTGGCCATCCGTAGCACTGTATGACGAGACCTAAGACCTTGATACAAACATATCCCAATATTGCCAACGCATTCTCACCACCCCCATCAGCCATGAACATATGGAAGTGTGCATATGCAAAGGATTCAGAACGAGCTTGACAAGCTCAGCACAACTGTGGTATTCGAACTTGGCCAATGGCTCCATCATTTCATTCGCAACGTTAACGGACCGCTTTGTCGAGCAGTTTGCCATCAGTCAGACTCGAAGACGTACTTCTGATGACCTATATCGGATCAAGCAACATGTAGATGAAAGCCTCAGGGAGTACGTCCATTGCTTCAACAAAGAGAAGGTGTTAGTTCCCAACTACATAGTCTCCACTACTATCTCTGCCTTCAGGCAGGGATTACTGAATGATGGTGACCTCTACAAGGAACTCATGAAGTATCCCTATCACACCATGGCGGATGTCATCTCCAAGGCATGGGCTAAGATCTAGTGGGAAGAGGATCCCGCTCATCGAACTCAGACGACCCCGAAGGCTAGGCCAAATATTCCTAACCAAGAGAAAATCCTCAACAACAGGCAAGTCGGCTCCAAGGCCAGCCATGAGCTGGAGGAAACACCAAGGGTTCCACTAACCCTAGGACAAAAACCATGGCCATAGCCAATGAGGGCGAATTTATAACATTGCTCAAACCAATCGAGGACATTCTAACCACGACACCATCATACATTGTTGGAGAGCTAAGGTGCTTCACTATTGGTGTAACATGGCTAACAAGGCCACGGCGTCCGCCTACACCAAGAACAAGAGTCCTCAGTGGTGTGACTTCCATCGAAACTACGGCCACCCAACGAAGAATTGTGCTCTGCTAAGGCAGAAGGTAAGGGATCTCCTAAACAAGGGTCTTCTTAAAGAATTCCTTGCTAGGAGAAGCACCGAAGTAGTCCAATAATGCCAGTCTCAGCACTCCGAGCCCTGGAAGATTCGTAGGAAGTGAGGATTCATATGAACTGAAGATTCGTAGGCACTAAGGATTAAGCAAAGACAAGGAACCCTTCGCCACAAGGAATTCTTTGTGTCTCAAGAAATATAAGAAGTGAGCATTGCCCATGTCCCGACTAAGCTTCGCTCCCTACGAAGATGGCAGGGGACAACCTACCAATCTTGACGCCATAGTAGTGTCCTTAACCATGGCCAATTGCGTCGTTAGCCGAATTCTGATCGATAGCGGAAGCTCGATCAACATCCTTTTCGCAAAAACAATAGCAGAACTAGGGATCCCGGAATCAAGTCTCTCACGGAGATCTAACGTCATGATTAGGTTCAGTGGAGAAACGACCCCAACCCTTGGTGAAGTCACACTAGGCGTATCAGGTGCAAAAGTTCATAGGCTCAAGCCACGAATCATGTATTAACTCAGTTATATGAGATTCGTCAAATGATGCTGCCACTGCTGAACAAGACTCAAGACAATGAGCGTCTGGTCCACCAGTTAGTGTCTGGATAGCAGCAATATGACAAACTGATTGAGGAGGTAATATGGTCTCTAGTTTCTGCATACAACTTCTGCGATGTCGAGGCTTTGGAGTTACCTTTAATGACATAGTTTCGACCCCTCCTTTTCTTGAGGTCACCTAAGCTTCTCTCCCGATGGCACGAAGCCTAGAAACCAAGGACCCTCCTTTGAGACTCCGATTCCAAGAACCATCCACACATTTATTCCTCCAGCCACCACAACCATGGGAACTAACATCGCCAATACCAGCACGGTACCTACATAGGTACCCGACCCTGCATCTAGACAGAACCTCGATCTCCCTCCACCTCGACCTATATTTAGGCCTGGAGGAGGGTTTCAATTCTCGTTGGTGGTAGAACCTCAACCTCCATTCACCAGGTCCTGGACCGATCCCTCGACCCTAGGGCTCAGGTTCAACCTAAAGCTGGAAATTAAGCTTACCCAAATTCTCTGGTTGACCTTCCTCCCTCAGATTCCCAATAGAATAACTCAAGTACCTGAGAGAGACTCCGTTCTCCTCATATCTGGAGGAACGATCAAGCCTGGTTCCCTCAGGAAAAACCGAACCCCATACCTTACGATAGTTTGGTTCCTCCCCAATCAGAGGAATCCGAGGCCATCCACATGTACATGGAAAGGACCAATGTTGCACTCCATAATCTAAATGCTGAGGTCCATAAAGCCACGAGCTCAGCTCCCGAAATTGAAAGCATAGTCGAGGAAAATCGAGGAACCCTGTTCATTGATCGAATCGTGAATTCCTACATATGGGATACGAGAAATATTCATATTCACGAATATGAAAAAACCTCAAATCCTAAGGCCCACCTGAGAGCTTTCAGGCTAGCCATCATCAAAGCTCACTCCACTCGCAAGGAACATGAAGCTGGGTATTGCCGAACATTCGCTGAGAACCTGACAAGGGCAACCTTCGAATGGTACTCAGGTCTTGAAACAAACTCAACCGATAACTTTGATCACCTACCCAATTCTTTTATAAAACAATATTCGACTTACATCAAAAAGCAGGCTTCAGAGGCAGAACTCTAGAAGATTAGGCAAGGAGTTGAGGACATGCTCAAGGTTTATATAAATAAATTAAGAGTGGCAAGAACTAAACTCTCGAACCCTAATGATCATATAGCTATCGAGGCTTTACGAAGAGGTCTTTGGTACCGATCATAATTCTGGTTCGAGTTTACGATTAATACTCCTCCAAAAGTCGACGATGCTCTATACAAAGCATCCCAATTTATCACTTTGGAAGAGGAAACCGTAGCCTTGGATAAAATTCCTAAGAAGCCTAAGAATCCTATGAAGGCAGAACCTCAAGATTCTAGGGCAGTCGCTAAAAAGAGCAACCATCGAAACAATCATGGTCAGGGCGAGCACTCCTATGCCATTGAAAAAATTCAGCAAGAGAAACCTGTTAGACCAACACGTAAAGCCCCCTAGACTAAATCCTATGATGAGAACAAATTTTGCTCTTATCACAAAAGTAAAGGTCACTCAACAGAGGAATGTTGGGACCTCCAACGTCATTTAGCTACGAAATTCGTTGCTAGGGAACTAAAAGACGTGGAGCTCAAGAAACCAGCCCATTTTAAAAGAGAACCTCAAGAGAAGCCATATGTCCCTGAAAAGAGACACGTCTCCTGAAAAGGAAACTGATTCTCTACCCTCGGTTCCAAAGAAAAGAATCGACATGAACCTCGGAGAGCTCCCTTTTGGAAGAAGCCTCCGAACCTGTTTACCACCGCCTCTCCCCAAAGGGACGGTAGCTGCTCTGTTCGAAAAGGCCCAAAACTCGCAGCCCTCTAACATGAGAATAGATTATATCCTCGGATGATCTGAAGTCTGTCGAGACTTCGTTAACTCGATCAAAGGCCACCTGTGCAAGGCCGAGTCTAGTGCTCCGAAGCTATCCTCCCAGGAATCTAACACTAAAGTTTCTTTTTGGGAAAGTGATATGTATGTGATGTTTACATAGTTTACATATTATAGCTTAGAATTTAGTAGAGTTTTCTTTGCATTTTAGAAGTTTTAGATCAATTTGAGTTTTTTCGAGTCTTAATTAGGAAATATCATATAGATGTCTTAGGAGATGCATTTGTACATTCTTCCCCTCTTTTCTACTCTATTTCAGGTTGCCTTGATGATTATGGATGAACCCGGGGACTCGAAATCAAGAAAGAACACATTTAGCACCAAGCAAGAGAAGCTGGCGGTCTAGGCCAGTCTGGCTGGCAGTCCACAACCTTCAGAACGACTGCCAACCAGCCCTCCAGAAGCCCTGGTGGTCCAAGCCAGTCTGGCTGGCGGTCTACAACTCATAAGCCAGACCACCAGCCCTCTACAGCTCCCTCCTGGCGGTCCAAGCTGTCCTGGCTGGCTGTCCACAATGCACTCCCAGACCACCAGCCCCAACTGCAAAGCAAAAAGATCTTTGGTTCGACCTGGTTTGTCCCGGGTCGACCCGACCCATTTCTTATTTTGTATAAATACTAGTCATTTTCACTCTAAGAACCCTAAGTTTTCTCTTATCTTTAGTTTTGTTGATCCAACATTGATCTTTGTTGAATTCGTGCTTTTTAATTGAAAGTTTTAATCTTTTCCATCTTATCTTCTTTTCTCATCATGATTATGTCTTTAGATCATATTTATACATGTTTTAGAGTTATGATCAGTGAGTAGTTTCATTCGTGGTTTATGGGTTAGGTAGATTAGAGTAGATCTAAGTATTGATTAAGATTGCAAAGGGGTGGATACTATTAGATTCACATGATTAAAGAGCATTTAATGCTAGATTTGATTTGATCATTCAATTTCTAAAACTTAAGGCTTTCACACTCGGAAGGTGTTTGATGAAATGTCTAAGAGAACCTTAAGATTAGTAAACAACTTGGCCTATGGAAATAGATGATCGAGGTGTTTAATGGGTGTTTTGGCCTGTATTTAATGATTGATGGATTTTGAATCACTATCGGGAGATTGAATTGATTTAGAATTTGTCAAATGGATTAGGATCACGGGAGTGAACTAGTTGATTTCTTGCCTTGCCCTTGAATGGTGTTTTCATTGTTAACCCTTGTATCTTAATTGTATTTAGTTTACCTAATCGTTTGCCTAGCTCATGAACTACATTTTTTCCATTTCTTGATCTCATCTTATCTAGTTTTTTTATTGTTTGGTTTTTTATTATTATTTGCTTTGCTTGTTTTGTTTATTGAATTGTTCAAACCGCTATCTAGATTAGGCTTAGATTAATAAACTTATCTTTAGAGCTAAGTGTGTAGACATTGATCTCCGTGGTTTGATAACCCTCTTGCTACAATTTCTAGCCGTAATCGTGAGGCTTAGAGGTTAGAATTTGAGATCAAACTTGAATAGCTTAGACGAAAATCTCTTGTTCAAGTTTTGGCGCCGTTGCTGGGGAGCAACATTATTTGACATTTAGCTATAGATAGTTTATTTAGACTAAGTCACTTAAGTTACCAATCAGTAAATCTTTAATTGTTTTTGCTTTGTTTTGAAGGAGAATGGAAGATCTTCATCACATTGGGAACCAAGGGGACAATGTTAGTGACAACAACCAAGCTCAAGGAGTCGGGATTCAAAACCAAGAGCGTCTTAGAGCACAAAGAATAGGTGCTTATGATGAACCCAACATAAGAAGAATTAGGACCGACATTCGACCTCCTGCGGTCTTACCCAATAATTTTGAGATAAAACATGGCCTTATCAACATGGTCCAAAACCACAAGTTTAATTGTCTACCGGAAGATAATCCTCTAGACTATCTCGATGATTTGAGAGGCTTTGTAGGACTATAAAGATGAATGGAGTTAGTGAGGAAACCATCAAGATGATATTCTTCCCCTTCTTGCTAGGTGATGTAGCCGCTCAATGGGAGAAGAATGTCTCCTCGGAGCTAGTCTCTACTTGGGCTCAAATGGAGAAGGAATTTATGACTAAGTTCTTCCCGAAGCAAAAAACGGCCAAAATCGAAAACGACATCACTAGGTTCAAACAAGGGTATAATGAATCATCTTACGAAGCTTGAGAATGGTTGAAGTTTTATGCTAGGAATTGCCCTCATCACAGAGTCACTAAGGATGCTTTATTGGGGATTTTCCATCGTGGATTCTTGGAAAAGTATTGGAATTCCCTTAACATGACAAGCAAGGGAAGCTTTGCCAATTTAGATATAAAAGAAGGGGAACAACTCATCGAAGACATGGCTCAAAGTGACAAAAGCTATGGGAAAGATCAAGATGGAGATTCCCGGGATGACTCTAGATTCAAGGAACTTAATGCAAAAATTGATAGGCTCACAAGGTTGAACGAAAGACCCGTTACTGTTGTGGATCAAGTAGGAAGTGGTAAGGGATATGGAATTGAAGATGACCAAGAGGATCAAGAGGAAATGTGTTATATACAAGGAGGATACTACCCAAGATCCTACAACCCGTCTTTTAAGTATTGGAACAATAACTCCTCCCACCGGAATCAAGAAGTAACCAATCCTTCAGACCAACACTACCCGACTCAAAAGGAAAGGCAACAAGGTCAACCTGAAGGGAACTTCCATCTAAGGGGATATTTCACACCATTTCCAAAGCCAGAAAAATCACCCAAACCACCCTCCAAGGAAGATGATAACACCTCGCTATTGAAACAAATTCTAGAGGGTCAAAACAATGCCGCAATGGATTTGACCAAGAAAATAGGAGATGTAAATCAAAATATTGATGGTCTGTAGAATGATTTGAATGCAAAAGTTGAGAATTTAGCGGCTCATGTCAAAACTCTTGACAACCAAGTGGCTCATGTAGCTTCCTCTTCAAAGAGTCATGGAAAGGAAATTTTTCCGGGGAAGCCCGATAAGGATCCAAGAGAATATTGCAATGTCATCACGTTGAGAAGCGGAAGAGAGTTACCTCCAAGAGAAGTCACTTTAGAACGTGTTGTGAGAAGTGAAAAGGTCCAAGTACCAAGGGTACAAGAAGAAGTCAATGAACCAAAAGAGCAAGAACCAATAATTATTTAGGAAGAGATTATGGGAAAGAAAAAGAGTGTGGAGACACCAAAAAACAAGGTTACTTTCGCTCCACTTCCTTTAGAACATCAACTCCCTTTTCCGGGAAGGTTCAAGAAACAACTTCTAGAGAAAAAACGAGAGAAGTTCAAGCACATTCTAGGAGGAGCTCAAGCCATTCTACATGTGTTAGACTTAATTATGCATTGTCCGCTTGTTGCCAAATTCATTAAAGATGTCATGGTCAAGAGAGTTTCTTATGAAGAGTCAAAGGTGGTGGTGACTCACGAGTGTAGTGTTATCATTCAAAACTATTCTCTCAAAAAGATGGATGATCCCAGTAGTTTCACTTTACCTTGCTCTTTGGGACCAATAAGTTTTGGTATATCTTTGGTTGATCTAGGAGCTAGTTTGAGCTTGTTGCCATGATCGGTTTCTCAAAGGCTCGGCCTTACTAACTTCAAGAAGACCAAGATTGCATTGATCCTCGCGGATAGGTCCATTAGGTACCCTATTGGAATGCTCGAAGATGAGAAGTTGGTTGTTGGTAATTGTGGGGTTCCAACCGATTTTATTGTGCTTGAAATGGAAGAGGAACCAACCGATCCGATTATCTTATGAAGATCTTTCCTCTCCACCGTTGGAGCAATCATTAATGTCAAGAAAGGCTTCATTGACCTTCATTTGGGTGATATGACGCTTAGCTTTAATATAACAAAGGCTTTGAAGAAACCGATCGTTGATGGTCAAGTGTTTTACTAAGGCATTCTAGACCAAATGACGGATGAATACTTGGAAGATTTGAATGGTCAAGATGCTTTGAAATTAGCTCTAACAATGTCAAAGGGAGAGAGGGTAATCGACACTGAGGATGTGAATGGGTATGAGAAGATCCTAGACTCCCACAAGCCTTTGATGAAGAGTACTTGCACGTTGGATTTGATTGAAGGTGAAGAGCTTGAACAATCTAAAGAGATCATCAAGGCAAGACCAAATGGGGAAGATGATTGGATCAAGCTCAAGGCACCAAAAGTGGAGCTAAAATCTCTACCATCGGGACTAAGGTACGCATTTCTAGGTCCCAACTCTACTTACCCGGTCATAATTAGCGACAAATTGCATGATGATGAGGTTACATTACTCTTAGAAGAATTAAGGAAATTTAGGAAGGCCATAGGTTACTCACTCGATTATATAAAAGGCATATCTCTTTCTCTTTGCATGCATAGAATCTATCTAGAAGATGAATCAAAATCATCAATTGAGCACCAAAGAAGGTTAAATCCTAACTTAAAAGAGGCTGTGAAAAAGGAGATTTTGAAACTACTAGACTCAGGGATTATCTACCCTATCTCGGATAGTACTTGGATATCCCCGGTCCACGTAGTTCCCAAGAAAGGAGGAGTAATCGTAATTAAGAATGATAACAGTGAATTGATCCCAACTAGGAAAATAACGGGTCATAGGATGTCCATAGATTATAGAAAGTTGAATTCATCAACTCGAAAGGATCATTTCCATTCATTGATCAGATGCTTGAAAGATTAGCTAATCATTCTTATTATTGCTTTCTGGATAGATATTCGGGATTCTTTCAAATTCCCATCCACTATCAAGATCAAAAAAATATGACCTTGCTCATATGGTACCTTTGCTTATCGAAGGATGTCATTCGGGTTATGTAATGCACCAACTACATTCCAACGGTGCATGGTGTCCATCTTTTCCGATCTAATTGAGGATATAATGGAGGTTTTCATGGATGACTTTTCGGCCCATGGATCCTCTTTTTGTGTTTGTTAGTCCAATTTGTGTAGGGTTTTGAAAAGATGTGAAGAAAACAAGCTTGTCCTCAATTGGGAGAAATGTCACTTCATTGTGAGAGATGGTATCATACTTGGACATTTCGAATAAGGGTATTGAGGTAGATCAAGCAACGATAAATGTCATGCTCTAACTTGAGCCACCCTACACGGTTAAAGGGATAAAAAGTTTCCTTGGACATGCGGGGTTTTATCGAAGATTCATCAAAGACTTCTGAAAGATTGCAAGGCCATTGACAAGGTTGTTATGTAAGGATACGAATTTTGAATTTGATGAAGAATGTCTTGAAGCTTTCAAGAGGATAAAAGATGCTTTAGTTAGTGCACCAATATTCCAACCTCCAAATTGTAAGCATCCATTTGAGATTATGTGTGATGCAAGTGACTATGCCATAGGGGCGGTGTTAGGACAAAGAATTGATAAGAAAATCCATGTCATTTACTATGCGAGTAGAACCTTGGATGATACTCAAGTTAAATATGCAACCACGGAGAAAGAGTTTTTGGCTATTGTGTTTGCCTTCGAGAAGTTCCGTTCTTATTTGGTCGGTTCAAAGATTATAGTCTACACGGATCATGCCGCTTTGAGATACTTGATGGCTAAGAAGGATGCAAAGCCGCGACTACTTAGATGGATCCTTCTTCTCCAAGAATTTGATCTTCAGATCAAAGACAAAAAGGGAATAGAGAACGGAGTAGCGGATCATTTTTCAAGGTTGAGGGTTCATGAAAAATTGCCTATAGATGATTCATTACCCGATGAACAAGTTGATGTCATTTACTCTTTTATTGAAGAAAACTTCGCTTATGATTCCATGAAAAATGTGAAGGCAATTGAGGAGAATTTATCATGGTATGCAAATTTTGTAAATTATCTCACATGTAGAGTTGAGACACCAAGCTTGAAAAGCTATGAAAAAAAGAAATTCTATAAAGACATCCGACACTTCTATTAGGATGACCCGTACCTCTATAGAAAAGGCAAGGACGGTCTTTTTAGAAGGTCCATTACGGAAGATGAAGCTCAAGATTTTTTGTTTCATTGCCATGGGTCAAGCTATGGAGGTCACTTTCCTATGTTGAGAACGACTCAAAAGATTCTACAAGCCGGTTTTTGGTGGCCTTCAATGTTCAAGGACACACAAAGTTTTATATCTAAACGTGAGCCTTGTCAAAGGAAAAGAAACATTAGCAAACGTAACGAGATGCCTCAAAACCCATTTTCGAGGTTGAGTTGTTTGACGTTTGGGGCATAGACTTCATGAGACCATTCTCATCTTCGTATAGAAACCAATATATTTTGGTCGTTGTCGAGTATGTCTCCAAATGGGTAGAAGCAGTAGCTTCCCCAACAAACGATGCCAAAGTAGTGGTCAAGCTCTTCAAAACCATCATTTTCCCTCGGTTTGGTGTACCAAGAGTGGTCATCAGCGATAGAGGATCTCATTTCATCAACTAGGTGTTTGAGAGTTTGCTAAAGAAAAATGGAGTTAAGCACAAGGTAGGTACACCATACTATCCTCAAACTTTGGGCCAAGTGGAAGTTTCAAACCGTCAAATCAAGGCTTTATTGGAGAAAACGGTTGACAAAACAAGGAAGGATTGGGAATTGAAACTAGATGATGCTTTATGGGCGTACCGAACCGCATTCAAGACAACAATTAGTACTACTCCTTCCAAACTTCTCTATGGTAAAGATTGTCATCTACTAGTTGGGTTGGAATACAAGGCTTTATGGACTAGAAAAATGCTCAACTTTGATATCAAAATGGCTTCGGAAAAGCATATGGTTCAACTAGAAGAGCTCGATGAATTGATATACGACGCGTATGAGAGTTCAAGGATATACAAAGAACGGACAAAAGCTTTTCATGACAAGAAGCTCATCAAGAGGAACTTCAAGGAAGGAGACCAAGTTTTGTTATTCAATTCCTGGTTGAAGTTATTCCCTGGAAAACTCAAGTCTAGATGGTCCGGTCCCTTCAAGATCAAGGAAGTAAGACCATATGGTGTCATCGATCTTTGGAACAAGGATGGGGGAAATTTCACGGTTAATGGTCGGAGGTGTAAGTCATACCTCATTGATGAACCGATAGAGGAAGACAACACGGTTCCCCTTTCGGACCCCGAGAATGCCTAAGCATTAGCACTGTCAAGCTTAGTGACGTTAAACAAGCGCATTTGGGAGGCAATCCCATGGTATCCTTGTACATATTAGTCTCGATATTTCCTTACACTAATGATTTTGGGTCATTCTTTGATTTGTTCTTGCGAATAGGTGAATGGGAAGCCGAAAGAAAGATCTCGGATATGATTGGCAGTCCAGGAGGGACTGCCTAGTAGCCTGAAACATGCCATATGCCCGCCAACCTTCTCCAGACCAATGCTGGTGGTCCACCAGGGTTTGGCTAGCGGTCCACAACCTGTCACCAAACCGCAAGCCCTCAAGCACGCACCACTGGCGGGGTCCACCAAGGTCTGGTTGGCAGTCCACAACCCGCCAACCTTCAAGGTAAGTCGGTTTTTGTATAATTTTCGACTTTTGTGGGGTTGATTTGTGATTTTCAAAAGTTTTTAAACACACATTTATTTCTAAAACAACCTCACAAACACAAAACTCTCTCTTTCTTCTCCATCTCCATCATTTCCTTCTTCTTCATACCAAGAAAATTTTCAAACTTCAATCTCAAAACTTCACCAATCTATGTCAAATCTTTTGCATATCATCTCATTTTTGAATTCTATAGCATAATCTCTACTCATTTACATCATTCTCTAGCTATCCAAACTCCAAAACAAGGTAATCACTCTCATCTCTCTCTTTGAACAAATTTTTAGATTTCAATTCTAGAATGATTTGGTGGTTTCTAGTGATAGATTATGCTTAGCTAAGGTTGGGTTAACTTTTTTATTGCTAGAACAACCTCCAAAATCGAATGAATTACTTGATTTTTGAAATCAAAAGTTTAAGATTCTTGAGAAATTTGGAGAAATTTGAAAGTTATAGAAATTTGGGGATTTTGATTTCATTAAGTTTATGAGGTATGAGAATCATTTTTGCAAAAGACTACTAAAGGATTTAGCCACTAGCTAAGTTTTAGAAATTTCAAGAAAGTGAAATTGTGGAAATTTTCTAAGTCCTTTTGTATGGTTTTTATTTGGTGAATTCTCATTGCTATGGTGTTTTCGAGTTGATATTGAGATCGCAAATGAGTGTCAATGCTTCATTTTAATGGGTTGTGATGATCTTTGTATTTATGAAAGAGGGTTGAATGAAGTAGATGTTGCTAAGTTGTGCACAACAAACCGAGCTGGAAATTGATCTTCATGATGTGGGAAGTGACGAAGAAGTGAGTGAGGATATTCCTCCCTTGGAAATGAGGAGAAAAGCCACCAAGAAACCCACGACAAAGCCCACGACTAATGAAACAGAGAGACCAAGAAAACGCGAGGACCACCCGCAAAACAAATCTACAACGCTTTAATTAAAAAGAAATGGGTTCCGACAAGATGGACAAGTGCTATAACTTTGATAAACCTTGACACTTTTAATGATGTTAACACGATATGCCGCCATATGGGAGTTGGCAAATTCTTCTTCCGCGAAGGATCGGATCACCAATGGCTCACTTGTGAGTTTCTTTCAACTTTGGAGTACGACAAAGAAAGTGTGAAATTCTGATGTGTGATAGGAGATGAAGATATCGAATGGAACACCACTGGGTTGAGCGCATTGTTCAAATTTGAGAAAGGAAAGAACCCGATCATACCGAAGATTGAAGACGCGAATAGAAACATGTGGAGGAATATCGGGTTCGGTGAGTATAAGGTGGGTATCAAAGCGTCAAAGATCCACCACCCGACCCTTCATTATGTTCACAAGTGCCTTGCTAATATGTTTTTCGCAAGAAGGGATGTGGGAAAGATCAATGAAAGCGATATGTATTTGCTGTTGAGACGAGTCACACCAATCATCACGGGTGTCAACCACCATCTTTTTGAACCTCCAGAGCTACGGATAGACCTCGGTGGAGCCTCGCTTTTGCATCTATTGGATGTCCAAACCACAATATGCAAGTCGACGGATGCGAATGCCCAATTGATGGTAAGAGGGATAGTGAACCCGATCTTGAAGTACTTCGCCAACAAGGGCTCAAGGATCAACTTTCCTATTGATGAAGAACCTTCCTTGTTTATTGATATGGCTTACCTAGCCACTTCACGGTTCTTAGGTGGCGCCGTGGGCTCTCAATACTCATCATGCATGAAAACCGCAAGTTCCTCTTACCAAACCTCGAGGCGACAAACCTTCACAATAGCGAGAACATCGCTTTCATGCTGCAAGATGGTTTCTACGACTCCGAGGAGAAATCTTCCATGTAGACTTCAAAAGCTAAGGGTAAAGTTCAACAATCAGAGAACTATTGGTGTCAAAAATGGTCATCTCGAAATCAACGTCCAAGATCACATCGCTA
>OVAN01002959.1:0-31041 GCA_900406275.1 Anastatica hierochuntica
TTTCTAAGAACCTAAATTAAGAGACTATGGTTGTAGCATAAAATTTAGTGAATCTCTTAACTAAGTTTCTTAGTATAAAAATAATATTAAAAAATGGTTAAGAAACCCATTAAAAGTTTCTTTGTTAAAGATGGCCTTAAACATGTCCACTAGACTATTAGACTATTATGAAAAAAAAAAAAAAAAAACTCATGTCCAAAAAGTTAATTAAAAAGCGTGTTAAGAATCATGAAATTCCCTGCATTTGACTGAGTAAAGTGGAGCCCTCTTCTCAAGATACACTTAAATCAATGTATTTCTTCACTAATAAATATGAACTTAATATTTTATTTCCTCTATTTTTTGATAAATTTATTTCCTCTTTTTGCCCGTATAAACTTTATTTTCTATATAATAATTGCATGGTTGGTTGTAAAGAAAAAGAAAAAGGAAAAGGGTAGGAGGTAAAAGACTAGTAGGACCAAATAACATGTAAAAAAGCCAACAACAATAATTTACAGCATTAAAGTTCTCACAAAAAAGAACACATTCTCAATTTTGTGGTTGTCTCCACTCTGTTTCGTTTTTTTTTGTTTTTCGATATGATCCATTCTCTATTATCCAATCAAAAGGGTCCCATTCAAAAATTTTATTTAAATATGGAAGAAGTCATGAAGATCATAGTGATGTAATAGTAATTGTTTTCTTGCACCAACTATATATATATATTTACATCACTGTGATTTGATGATTCTTTTCACGTTCGGAGACAACACATGTGAGTAAACAGTTTGGTAGTTGAAATATTGATTGGTTTTTTTATATTTTTCGTAAATTATTACTCTTCCGAAGCTTCGAGATGTACGGATCAATCTCTTCATAAGCAATGTAGACTTTGCCGATATGGAAACATTTCCTTGCATGGTTAAAAAACTAAAAACGTTCTCTAAATGAGAAGAAAAGAAAGACGAAAGTTACTGTGTTACACAACTTATATTTAGTACTTACGGTTGAGTGATATCTTCACATCTCTGATAGAGGAAGATTTAGTGTTTCTAGCTTTGAAAATCAAGTTTCGATACAATTTGAGGTATTTAAGTTTCGAAATCGCAAAAGGGAAAGATCACATGAGCTGAACCGTATACACATACTTGATACTTCAATACTACCCATATTGTTTGAGTTCAGACTTCCATATGATTATTTTATTAGCCAAGAACATTTTATCATAACTCTAAACTGTTTTATAAAATGATAAAACATACACATATAAACAAGAACATATCTTTCCTGTGAGAAACAATTTCAACCTAGAAACTAAAATCGAATAGAAAGCTAGGGTTCTTTCTTTTGTTTCAACCCATCACTCTCCTTCTGAACCAATGCAAGAGCCGAGTTTATAACACACAGAGCCAAGAACGAGATCATAACAGTTGAAATCTCTGCCCCTCTCATTCTTTGTAGTGGCACTCCCAATGATGAGTTCAAGCTCATTGTCCCAAACTTCCTTCTTGAATCTTCTCGCCTTCAAAAGTAAAAAAAAAAACGTAACATGTTTTAAATTATACATATAAATCCAACCAAGAGGGGTGCTGAACAAGACAGCCTTTTGGTGTCCTTTGACGAACTGCCGAGAAATGAACCATGAGATTACCTTATGAAACTCTTCAGTTTATTCCATAAAGACGGTTCTTTTCTGGGTTCTGGCTCAAAACTATACTCCTCTTGACGAGTTTCTGCCAAAAAAGTATTAATAAGTTTTGAGCTTTCTTTTGTTGAACTTAGTTTCTAAACATATTCAAATAGGGTTATACCAGTACTACTGCTAGATTTTCTGAGTGACGAGAATTCCTCTACCAACTTCTGCTCCCTTTCGCTGTCATTTACGTTGTTTAATGGATAAAAATTGACCTGAAGGGCTTAAACTTAAAGGGAAGTGAAGTGACACAAACCTAAGGCTTTTGGGGATCAGAACCTTCACCACAAAGCAATGATCACCCCGAACTGAAGGTCTAACCGTGTCTGGAACTCCTTTCCGACGTAATTTCACAGTGTCGCCTGGCTGTGTTCCTGGAGGAATCCGAAGATCCATTGTTCCCTCAACTGTTTCTACCTGGAAAAATAAAGATGTCATAATTGATAGGTTCTCACTATCGAGTAATGCCAAGCAACAAACAATTTCGAAACTACCTTTGTGACAGTCCCAAGTATTGCATCTGTGAAATCGATGCTGATCGTGGAGTATAGGTTAAGTCCTTCCCTCCGGATTCCATGCTTCTCATCAACTTGCAGCACGATGAACAGGTCACCGGCTCGTCCACTAAAATTAGAAACCATATTGAAAAACACAATCGCCAGAGCATTATATATATAAAAAATGTTAGTCGAAAATAGCAAACTTTCTTGTACCTTCTATTATCCACGTTACCTTCTCCTTGAATCCGCATTGTGGCTCTGTCGCTGACACCGGGAGGGACAACAACATCCATTTTTTTCCTAGACCGTAGTCTCCCATTGCCAGTGCACTTCCGACACTTATCAGTGATGATTTTGCCATCACCACCACATTTAGAGCAAGTGGAAACCTATTAATCACAGATTATTAACTATAGCACAAGTCAAGGGAAATAAAATTTTACATTTCAGGAATAGCAAGTGATCAGAATAGTGTCGCCTGCAACAGGTTACCTGTGACATGATTCCAAAGGGTGTTCTCTGAGTGTCCATCACACGCCCTTTACCACCACAATTGCTACACTGTTTAACGGCGTCACTAGATTTAGCCCCTGTTCCTCCACAGCCATCACATGTTTCTAAATAAGAAACCTCAATCTCCCGTTTTACTCCAAAAACCGACTCTTCAAAGCTCAACCGCAGATCATACCTAATATACATGTTCCCCTGTGAGTATCAGCCAAGAAACAAACAAAAACTCCCAAGGAATAGGAGACAGATAGTTTCCCCCATTCTCAAGAAAAGAAAAACACATTCTGCAACCAGACAAAGACCGCAACTCGAGCCCAACAAAAGGGATAACCAGAATCTCTCAATTTCCTATAGATAACTATCGTCCACCACAGAAGGGAGGCAAATATCAAAGGCTAGTTCAAGGGAGACACATAACTTGAAAGTTAACATAGCTTGTGAGCAAAATTGCATACAAGAAGTTTACCGAATGTCAAGGTCTAGGCTTCTCTTATTCATGAAATCAAAACCCATCCCTCCTGATTCACCCATTCCCCCAAAGAATCCATCAGAACCTCCAAAGAATGCACTGTACAAGTCAAATGGATCCACCTGAAGAATAGGAAAAAGAAATTACAAAAAAAAAAAGTCACTAGACACTCAAAAATGATTTGAGATCATGACATTTTCTTAATGAATGAAGCTTACCCCTTGTGAAGTACCCTGTGATCCATTAAAATCTCCTTCTAAACCAGCCTCGCCGAAGCGATCATACGCAGATCTCTTCTCCTCATCAGATAATACCTAAACAAATGCTTCATTCCCAGGTTCATAAACAAAAACACAGATTCAAACAAGGCATTAAGACAGATGACAGGACTTGTGTTACTAACCTCGTAAGCAGCACTAATCTGTTTGAACTTATCTTCAGCACCAGGGTTCTTATTCATATCCGGATGATACTATTACACCAATCAACAAATCCAAAAGCTTCAATCTAACGGAAAAGTGAATAAGCGAAGAGAATCTCGAAGAGTTAAACCTTGCGAGCGAGTTTTCTATAAGCGCTTTTGATTTCCTTTAAGGAAGCGTTTCTGCTGACATTTAAAGTGGAGTAATGTTCCTTTCCCGCGGCCATGGTGACACCACGAAGGCGGCGATTACCGCCGGAAAATCCACATCTCCGAACACGCACAAAATTCGGAAGATTTGGAGATGAATAGAATGATACATTGGATTGTGGAAGCGGGTGCCGGAAGCTATGAGCTGGGTATATAGAAGGAATCAAAGTAGAGCGAGCCATGGCAGCCATTTTCATCTCCCTCGAGCTTCCGGGTTTAACGTGGTTTTTGCTCAGTGGTCATCTCCACGGCAACATTGGGCTTTGAAAGAATCTTCTGGCTCGCAATAAACGACGTCGTTTGGGTTTTTAATTAGATTATTAGCGTTTTGGGCCAGATGCTTTAAATTAAAGACCCAATAAGAAGCCTTCTTGAGAAACTTTTAAATTAGAAATCATAAGCAAGACTTACTATAGATTGGAGTGAGAGTTTACTCGAATGACAATGTTAAGGATGAGATTTTCTTTGCGCTCGACTGAACGGATAATGATTAGCATACGGTCTACCATGTTTTCAGTGAACATAAATCGAGTCCCACAAGGTCATATAGTTCCGGAACGCGATATTCATCAAGGAGACTCTTTGTCCCCGTACTTATTCATCTTATGCGTTGAGATACTGTCCCATTTGATAAAGAGAGCTGAGTTAAATGGAGTCATAAAAGGGATAAAAATCAGCAATAAAAGTCCTTCGATCTCACACTTACTCTTCGCAGACGACTCACTATTCTTTTGCCAAGCAAACGTGAAAACTAGTCGAGTTATTAAAGACATCTTGTATCAATACGAGCGAGCGTCAAGACAGAAGATAAACACAACGAAATCCTCTATCACATTCGGTAGAAGGGTTGATGAAAGATGAAAACATCAGTTCGGCGTACTTTGCAGATTTTCAATGATGGTGGTTGTAACAAGTTCCTTGGATTGCCTGAGCGGTTTAATAGAAAGAAGGTTGACATGTTTCAATACATAATCGAGAAAGTTAAAGAGCGCACTAACGGATGGAGCAACAAGTTTTTATCACCAAGTGGAAAGGAAATTCTATTAAAAGCAATTGTCTTAGCTATACCGGTATATACTATGAATTGTTTCAAGCTCCCTAAGGCGATTTGTGAAGAATTGGAAAGGATACTGGCCATATTCTGGTGGAATGGGTCACAAGATCAAAATAAGATGCACTGGATATCTTGGAAACGAATGTGTATTCCTAAAAAGAAGGGTAGTCTAGGCTTTCGAGACATCAAAAAATTTAATGATGCTCTTCTTGGCAAACAAACTTGGCGGATTCTTGAGTTTCCACAATGCTTAATGGCTTGTGTGTTAAAGGGATGCTACTTTTCTTCTTCAACTATCCTCACTGCCCCTAGAAGAGCTCAACCTAGTTTTCCATGGCAATCACTTTTACATGGAAGGAACCTTCTCCGCTCTGGTCTACGGTTTATAATTGGAGATGGTTCGCGAATCCAAACATGGGTGGACCCTTAGTTGCAAATAGATCTGCGTAGACCCCCACGAAGGAAAGCTGATGCAGATTTGGATTGTGAGATGGTTAGTGATCTGATCACACATTACAATGGTTGGAGAGTTGAGAAAATAAGATAAATAGTTCATGATGAGGATGTACAACATGTTCTGAATTTGAGAATTCTTTCTCATGCTTGTCATGATGCTCGTGGTTGGCACTACACTGAAGACGACATCTATAATGTTAAAACATGATACTGGACTACAATACATAGAGCTGACGAGATTGTGGTTCCCCCTCCTAGTGATATTGCTCTGAAACAAGAGATTTGGAAACTTAAAATTACTTCAAAGATCAAAATTTTCCTGTGGCGAATGTTATCTAAATCTCTGACAACATGGTCTGAATTGCAAAGAAGAGGTTTACAGGTTAATCATGAATGTAAAAGATGTATTGCAGTGCCTGAAACAACAAATAATCTTTTCTTTACCTGTCCACATGCGAAGGCTATTTGGAATGAGCTTGGTTTACAGTCCACTTCTCTTTCGGATGACTTTTTCCCTGTCGAAACAAAACTAAAACTACTCTTAAAGTCCCACCATCAAACAACTGGAAGTCCCCTGTCAAAGCATTTACCGCTATGGATCTTGTGGCGTCTTTGGAAGAGTTGCAATACACTAGTGTTTCAGCAACAACACACTCCATGGAGGAAGGATCTTCTTCGCCTTGCTAAAACAGAGGCGAAGGAGTGGCTTGATGTTCAAAAAAAATTCACATCAATATGCGTAAAACAGAGACAGAATCAACCTCAGATTAACACAGCGATATCGCAATGGGAAAGACCATGTGAGGGGTGGGTCAAAGCAAACTATGATGGTAGCTTCCGCAACAGTCAAATTTTTGCCACAACTGGATGGGTAGTCAAAGATCCTCTGGGGTAGTTCTTGTGTGCGAGACAAGCTATGGGAGGAAGAGTAATGTCTCTGACTGAAGCAGAACTTCAAAGTCTTTTAATCACAATGCAAAATCTTTGGTGTAAGGGCTATAGAATGGCTATACTAGGGGATTGTCGAAAGATTGTTGAAATTATAAATGGAAGGGCACCTAATATCAATATATCTTAATGGTTACGAGAAATACGAAGATGGACGCATTAGTTTGAAGAGATCAAGTTTACTTGGATAGAAAGAAACTCAAATCACCCTGCATATTTGCTTGTTAAAGATCAATGGCTGAATATGAGTTCATTTACATATTTCTCTAATATTCCTTTCTGTATTTTAAATGCTCTTCAGGAAGATGATGTAAACTCTTCTTAATTAATAAAGTCAATTGTTAAAAAAATTATGTGAATCAATATTATAACGAAGATTAAGTCTTCCCAAAAGATGATACAAAGCAAATTTGTGCTCTAAAATTTTGACACTTCATTAATAAGCAAAATATCAAGGGGCTAACCGTTTTTCAAAATCTTAGAATGTAAGAGCTTTATTTGTATTTAAAAGTCTTAACGCGGAAACTCCTTTAGTCAAATGATTACTAAATGGGTAACTAATGTTTCTACACTAGGAGGTTTGCGAATCGATTCCTGAATATGCGATTTATTGCAGATTAATGGAGGCATGTTTACAGAAAATCTTCGGCGTGGTACAAGTTGAATCGTTCGTCTTGGTGATATGATGCCAGCAGATGAAGCAAAAAAAATTGTTCGGTAAAAAATGGTCCTAGTAGTTATTTCTTAAAACTTGTAATAGAAATATTAATTATTCAGACGATCAAAATAATGTCTTAACAGTTTTTCTCTCTCTCTCTCTCCAATCAAACTTTTAATTTAAAGATATTCAAACACTCTTAGAATCACTCATAACTTTAACTCATGTTTCTTATTCATGTTCCCTGAGTTTTTTAAATATCTTAATAAAATAACTTTTATTATTTTTAAAGTCACAACCATAAAAACAAAAGTAAAAAATTGTACATTTTATTTAAAAATATGGACAAATTATCCATAATAAGATATTATTTTGTTGTTTTTCCTTCAACTGACTTATTTTCATTTATCTTACTTTTTCTATAAATAGGGTCTTGTCCCCTTTGTAACATCAACACAACAACAACTTAATTACTATCCACTTTTCTCTCTTTCATCTCCTTTTCAAAAGAGAACTTGGGATTACCACGTCGCTACGGACCGGTTGAGTAGTATATATTGTTTTATGGTAGAGAATGTTACGGATTTATAGGAGTAATGTTTCAAATCACTGTTCCATTTAAATTTAATACTACACACTATACATATATTGTATAATATGAAATGTGAATATGTGTTATTAGTTATATTTTTTACTTCCACTTTTGTTACGACTTGTTACCACATATTAAATATTACGCTTTTTTTTGGTTGGGCATATTTCTTTGTTGTTTAACTCGGTTTTACTAGATTTTGTTATCGTGTTAGCGTTGAAGATTACTTTGTTTGTTCTTGTGGATTTGGGCAATAGTTTTCTTGCTAGTGTTTTGGTTTGTTTAGATCTTCAATCTTTTTTCTTTGCTTACTTGTGTCTTTAATTTACCACCATAGATACATAGATACATGGTAAGCATGATATATTTGTATGTTATTTTTTATCATAGATATATTAGCTTGTTCTTATATTTTCATTTTTGTTAATCAAAGAAAGGTGAATAATCCCTATATTTGACTGAAAATAATATAATATCATGGCTAAATTATTTGCTTTCTAGTTAAGGCTTTAACATTCGCAACAAAAGTTTCGCAATCCCATTCATAGAGCGTCAACATTTAGTTGTGAGTGTTCTCAAGAAATAGATTTTTTTAAAACAGTATATATAAACACACACACATGTTAAACTCATAAATTGTGAGTATAGTTTTGTTGTTCATGTGTTTATTTGGCTTTTTTCATTTGATTATTGAATTGTGGAAGTTGTAGACTTTCAAACCATGATTTTCTCTCATACCTGAAATCATATTTTAAATATTTCAATATAAAGAACATCCTTCTTTGAAAGGAGATTAAATTATTTGGCAACATATACATTTATCTCCAATCCTATTGAGAAGTATATTGTGGAAGATCAGACATGTTGATTGAATATTATAACGATAGTTTCTAAGAATTTTGTTTTTGTTTTTTATCCAGATAATAATTAGCTAAATATGAGCTTTTTTATCAAACGTAATTGGGAAAAGTTTATGACTTTTCAAAAAAAGTAAGTTTTGTATTTTTTTTTGAAAAGGATAATCGATTACAACATAAAATATTTAGTATTAATATTTTGATTTAAAAAATAGTATATAGCTTTCCCAATTGGATCGGCTAAGCTTGTGGATAAAATTCAGTTAACAACAATGTAGAGGGATCGAAAAATGTGATGAGACTTACCGGAGTTGTCGATATGTGCATGGCTAGGTTGTCTCCGGCGAGTCTCCAAGATCATTGCGCGAAGGAGTAACCAAGATCATGAATCGAGAAAGGAGTTGAAGCCTACAACATAGTCGATTTTTTCATAGAAAGATTGTATTTAGTGAGTCTTTGATTATCTTAATGAGTCATGGATGATGAAAAGAGATGAATCTTCTGATACACATCTCAAGAAGGTGGAAAACTAGTTCGATCTCTTTACTACAGAGTTATTCCAATCTCTAATTATTTGATAATAATAATAATTAAGAAGATGCAATTATGAAAATATATTAAATTCTAGCAACATTGTTATTTGATCTTTTTTATACTTACTCATTTATTATGTCTAACATCATGTTTCTCATTTTTTTCCTCTGCATCAACTTTTTCATCAGCCTTCAGCTGATTTTCTCGACTGTCTTCCGTACACAAAGTAGTGTCTATGTATTTTTATAAGACAATGAAATGAGTTTTTAATAAAATTACTGTAAAATAAGTAAATCAAAAGAATAAAATACTTCTTATACATGTAGATGTCATCAATCTTTGGACATATCTTTCTCTTGCAGTAGTCAAACTCTCCAAAAATTTTGTTTAGCTCTTCATCAATCATGAGCTCTAAGAGTTTCTTTACATAAAAAATTGTGAACTTTACCTACTCACTGGAAGTATCTCTATGCTTCCTGTGAACAAAGGGTCCAATGTAGACTTGCTTATCGTTAAGAAACATTCCATTTAGTTGCTCTAGTGCTCTCCGAGATGATTCTTCAGTGTCATATTGCACAAACCCATAACCTTTTGACTGACCATAGAGATGGACAACCACTTTGCAAGATGTAATAGGGTGATAGCCTTTTGACTGACCATAGGGATGGACAACCACTTTGCAAGATGTAATAGGGTGAAAGGTTGAACAAAGATTCTATGACACCACTAATAAACAGTGAGAATTTCTTTCTGACAATGTATTGAAATTCAAATATGGGCAGGTAAAAAAGAAATATGTACATTGATAAATATATTTCCAACTCCACTTTTGTGAAAAATTGGAACATATATGTAACTCTTGTGTTCTGCATCCATGTTTAGCGTTTAGTTGTCTTTCCTTTCTTGGCTTCCTCTTCTTTTTTCATGTAACACTGTTGTGATATATCCTCTATCTTAATGACTTCATATCTCCTTGTGTGACCGAGGTTTGGACAAGATGAATTGAGACGTAAGTACATAATGCATCTAGTTTCAGAATACTTGAAGATGAACATATGAGGAAAGAAAGGATACACACCACTTGTAATTTACTCTGAAGATTATCCACATTGTCCTTAACTTTCCTCAGCTCTCCTTCTAATGCAACATGTCTCAAAAGAATTATCATATTGAATCAACATATCAACATAATAATCTAACACATAATGCTTTGTGTCATAACCAAATTATACTAAGCATACACAAATAGTTAATGAAACACTTTCTGTCTTTCTAGTGAAGAATATATGAACTAGAGATTGAAGCTTCGATTTCCTAACAAAAATCCTACCATGTAGTATCAAAATCATCGGCCTTCTGCGTTTAACTGAATTTTCATACCAAAAGCCGAGAGTTGATCACCTAACATAAGAAGCCGAGAAATAATCAATTTGTGGGTGATCTGTTGATAGAACATGTCGTATCACAACAAAGAAAGAAGCAAGTCGTATCACTTTTGATCCATGTTCCAAAAGATTTTCAACACAAAATCAGAGACTGAAGAGATCCATTTTCGCCAGAGATCAACCATGTTCTTATTAAAGCTTAAGGAAGATGACAAAATGTAGAAAATGTAAATCTTTAAGCATTAAAATTAAATTTTTTTAAAAAACACATTAAGTTTTTGTCATCATCATCAGTATTATAAGCTCCAACATCATAGAAGAACCTCTTGTTGTAGTCAGACAAAATTATGTGCCCACAAAAATGAAAAACCTATGTCATAAACATTAGTAAAATACTAAAAAGAGAATAAAGGAAATAATAGAGAATTTTCAGTATCCAATAATTAAATCTCATTTGCTCCAATAACAGTAAATACGAAACTAATTTAAAAAGAACCTTTTGATAGAAAGATGAAGAAGAAAATTACCAGAGTATGCTTCTCGAATGCCCAAAAATTTCATCTTTGCTTCTTCTACAAACTCTAAATTACCCATTGACGAACAACGATCTGCATGTAGCCAAACATATTCTTGTAGACTCTATAAACATGCCTTTATTGTCGTTGTAATGATGGTTTCCTGCAAGCACTTTAGCATGAAAACAAAGAAAATAGAACTGAAGTTGCTGCTCATCTGTGTGTGGGTGAGTGTCTTTGATGCCGACCTATATGGGAAAACTGTTCTTACCTGAGTGAATTCAACCTTGGTGACTTTGAGCCCCAGTAAGTTCGACCGCGTCATCTAGATTGAGAAGAGAAGAGTTGTATATACTTGTTCAATAAACATTTTGAGAACGACTCGGTAGTTAATGAAGCAGCTATTCATAAGTTAACATATGAAATTTCTAAATTCTGATATGAATAGAGTTTTAAACTTTGTATATACTCAATTCTAAGGATCGTTACCTCAATAATCCTCAGGTTGACCTTTCATTCAATAAAGGATGAAGTCTTCAGTATTCGCTCATTCAATTTTACTTCTATTAAGTATCTAGTCTCATTTGATGGGAGAGGAGGGAGACGACCCTTAGTTTCTTTCGCAACATTGTACAAACCACTTCTCCCAACCTCTGTGTCTTCTTTATTTAACTCTTATTATTCAAACCCACACCATTGAGTCAACACATAATCAATCGAGAATGTTAGATTGCTAAGGCACGACATTCGATCATTTATTTTGGAATCTATCCCCTTACCGTTTTCGTCTGAACGGAATTAAATCAGAATCTAAAAGAAAAGGTCACCTTATAATACTCGCTCACGAAGCATCAAACTTTCAAATCAAATCAAGTTCGTTGAGAGCAGATGAACAATAGATATTTGCAAAGGGGAGAAGAGCAAATGAGCTGGTAGCTTTTGAGAAGGAAGATAAGTTCTCGTAAAATAGATTAAGCCAAACAGGAGATTTAATACCATGATTAGATGGCAGTCGAAAGGTTGAGCTTTGATTGTCGTCTGTAATTTTTAGGTTTTGAAGGCGAGAAGATCAGAATAAGAAACGAAAGACATTTACGACATTAATATAAGATTTTAAAGGATTAACATGGTGATGTGTCAGTATTGGAGAGCAGCAAAATAAGCGTATGTGGACAATATGAGAAGTTTCAAATAAGAACTTTTAGTTAGTTAGATATAAAAATATAATAATAAATATACAAACACATATATACATATAAAATACTATATAATATTTAATACGTTATCAGCACGACCGTCTTTACATCGAAGCAAGGTAAGGCTTAAATTTATGTTTACTTCATTTAAATTTTAAATATTTTTCAAAAAGATATGCAACACCTTGTCCGAGCATATCTAACATTTTATATTTATGCTAACAAGCTTACCTTTTAATTTATGTTTATGCTAACAAGCTAACCCTTTTAATTTATGTTTATGCTAACAAGTTAACCATTTTAATTTATGTTTATGCTAGTAAGCTAACTCTTTTAATTTATGCAAGTTAACTTTTAATCTACGTTATATGCTAACTTTTAATTTATGTTATTTACTAAATCAAGACGGTCGTCACACACAAGATGGCTAGACCGTCGTGAAAATCTAACTTTAGTTTTATGTTATTATGTTATACGATTCTTTAAGTTTTATTATTTTTATTTAAAAGTAAAATTTTGTAGAAATTTGTTAAATTGAATTTACCGTTATCATGTTAAATTTGGTAGCGCTCGAAATTGTTGCCCTTGATATTTCTGTGAAAAATTAAATGACATGAGCTGTAGGTGCAAAAACATGGTTAGAAGAAAATGGCCTTCTTGAAACTATTGATGGGACGAAAACGACATCAAATGACAAAAAACCGAAAGCCATGATGTTTCTCCGTCGTCATTTACATGATGGTTTAAAAGATAAATATATAATAAGATGAGATTCTGCGGATATTTGTCAATCTTTAAAGGGTAGGTTTGATCACCAGAAATATGTGATCTTACCAAAGGCCATACGTAATTGGTTGAATCCCGGGTTTCAAAGTTACAAAAGCCTGAGCGAGTAAAACTCTGCTTTGTTTGGAACAGTGTCCAGGACGGTGTTATGTGGTGAGAGTGTTAAAGATTATGATATGCTTGAGAAAACACTCCAAAAATTTCATCATGGAAATGTAATTATGAAATAATGTAGAATAGGATAGTGTATTGAGTTGTTTATAATGAATGACATGCAATAGTATATATACAGAAGAGTTAAACCTATCTCAACTAGGAATAGAACTTATCTAAATCTTATGATATATATCTAAATAACTTAATTCTTAACACAATAGGATATCTAGAATATTTTTTGGTTTGGGCTTCACGAACTTCACTTAATAATTGGAATTTTAGGGTCCATATTTGTTTGTTTTCAAAATATATATACATCTTTCTTCTAAAGTATATCTAATACTCCCAAGCATGACAAAAGTAAGAAGCGAAACGTGAAATCCGCAATTACAAAGTTGAGCATCTATGTCGTGGACATAATGTCAAGGACAGAGAAACAAACAAATCAATAGACTCCTCCGGGATAAAACTTCAATCTTTTACATAGAGATCAAACTTCAACTCGTCTTTTGTTTTGAGAAAGGGGGAAAACGTCCCTTAACTTAAATATGGCGAAAAACATCTTGTGGGCGCAAAATCGTGCAGCTCCACAAATAGAAGTAGAAATAATCCTCCTATTTTAGACAGTCCATAATAAGACTAAAGTAATAACCTAAAAACATGAGTGTTTCAAAACTTCCCGTAATATGAGAAACAAAAACTCATAAATTTTAAAAAGTTTCAAAACTTATAAAGAAATAAGAAAGATAGAAGAGCCCGTGAAAATAATACCAAGTGAATGATTCAAACCCATCAACATAAACACGTCATCAAAATTAACAACCCTTTGTATAAACCAAAAAAAAACCAAACGTACCAAAATAAAATTTTAACTCACACTTTAAAAAAAAAATTAAATGAAGAAGAAGAAAATCAATATAAAAGAACTCAAATAGTTTTTAAAAAATCATGTGGACACCAAAATCCATATGAACCAAAAGACGTGAGCTATTATCATTATCTATGCCATCGTCTTCGTCATCTTCGTCTACTACCACCATGACTTTTTTTCTTTTGAAAAGATCACAAAAACTCTAATGCGGAATTTAGAAAATTTGTTCCTATAACATGTGAAATATTGTAGAATATGATATTGTACTGAGTTGTTTATAATGAATTACATGCACAAGGCCAACCCTGATCTAAAGCAAGCAAAGCCCTTGCTTTAGGCATCAAACTTTTATCGTAAAATTAAGGGCATAACGGAACAAAGAATGTTAACATAGTCTAGTGCTTGAGTAGTTACTAAAGGTCAAAAGGTGTAGTGTTCGATCAACCAAGGGGCATTTGATTGAATTTTTCTTTAGGTAGCAAATATTTATGGGTTTGGCCTGGACATGCAGTAGTATATATACACAAGAGTTAAACCTATCTCAACTAGGAATAGAACTTACCTAAATCTTATGATATATATCTACATAATTTAATCCTTATCACAATAGGATTTCTAGAATATTCTTTGGATTGGGCTTCACGGGCTTCACTTCATAATCAGACTTTTACGGTCCATAGTAGTTAGTGCGCAAGATATACATCTTGCTCCTAAAGTATCTCCAATAGTAATCTTGCAATAAAATATCGGGCAAAAGGATTCACCAAATATTCTGAGTTGATGCATGTTCTATTTGTTGTGGAACATATTAATGAACTCGTAATGATAAACCACCAATTATATCCAACGGGTTCAGAAACATTCTCAGAAGTGAATGTTGTATCGTCCAATTATAATAACTAGACAGGATGTGGACGTGGACATGGACGTGGACGTGGACACGGTAGAGGTTGCGGTCGTGGTCGTGGACCAAATGATGGACGGGGTTATGGAAGAGGTGTCTTAACCAACAATTTTAATACTGGAAATGTGAATAAGAAATTTCCAGAAAGTGAAGTTGGTCGTGGAACGAGAAAAGAACATGTCTGTTATAGATGCGGCATGAAAATGCATTTGGTTCGTACTTATCGTACCCCCAAAAAATTGGTCGACCTATACCAAGATTCACTCAAGACCGAAGAGAAGAATATTGAAACAAACTTTCTCTTTGATGAATCTGGACCTTCCTTTGAAGACTTGAGTGAAGATACTCATCTTGATATCGCAGATTATCTTGATGATCCTAAAGTCTCAGCTGAGAAAAGAAATGACTCAGAGCAGTACAACATGATAACAAATTTTTCTAGAAATAATATATATTTTGGCGGAATGTATAATTAGTACTAAAATAGTAAGGTAACTTTTGTGTAAGTTTTTTTATTCGTTTATTAATACATGGTTTATATTTTGACATCAGAAGATATCAAAAGTTGACTCAGGAAGGAGAAATATGTTTGGCAGATAGTGCGATAATACATACTATATTTAAAAATGAAAAATATTTCTCCTTTCTCAAAATAAAGGATTCTGCCGGAAGCGTGAATATCTTATATGGTAATGCAAATCTTATAATGGGCTCTAGAAGAGAAAATATTTCAACGCCAAGAGGAATAATATTTGAGATAAATGAGACATTATATTCCTCTAAGTCTCACAGAAATTTGATAAATTTTAAAGATATTCGGAAGAACGGATATCATATAGAGACTATGAATAAGGATGGCATTGAATACATCTTCATTACATCAAAGAGAAAAAATTTATTGGAAGAACTTCCAATGTTATCTTCTGGGTTATATTGCACAAGAATAAGTACGGTTCAATCATATGTTGCAGTAAACCAAGAGTTTACTAGCGTATTTAGAGTGTAGCATAAAAGACCCGGTCACCTTTTTTCATTCATGACGCAAAAAATTGCGCAAAATTCTAGTGGACATCCACTGAAAAATCAGGAGATTGTTCAATCGGGCGAATTATTATGTAATGCTAGTTCTTAAGGAAAAATGATAACTCGGCCATAATTTTCCAAAGTTGGGAATGAATCGCCAGCACTTTTGGAAAGTATACATAATGATATATTTGGACCGATTCATCCACATGGTGGGCCATTTCGATACTTTATGGTATTGATTGACACATCTAGTAGATGGTCGTATGTGTGTTTATTGACCACACCGAATATGGCATTCGCAAAATTCATTACTCAACTAATCATGTTGAAAGCGCAATTTCCTTATTATGTGATAAGGAAAGTAAGGTTTGATAACGCTGGTGAATTCACCATACAAGCCTTTAATGATTATTGTATGTCAATGAGGATTAATGTTGAACATCCAGTCCCCCATGGTCATACATAAAATGGCATGACTGAGTCTTTGATTAAACGGTAGCGACTAATTGCAAGACTGCTAATATTGAGAACAAAACTCTGAATCTCAATATGGGGACATACTATTTTGCATGCTACGGTATTGGTCTAGCTAAGACTGAGTGCATATCATGAACATTTCACATTACAATTGATGTCATGTCGAGATCCAGACATATACCATATATGTGTTTTCGGATGTGCAGTATATGTTCCTATTGTCCCACCGCAACAAAAAAAATATGAGGCCAAAAAGGAGATTGTGAACTTATGTAGGTATATGTTACCAAGTATTATTCGGTATCTTGAATCACGCACTAGTGATATGTTTACGACTCGTTTTACTAGTTGCCATTTTTATGAAGATGAATTCCCAGTGCTCGGGGGGGGGGGGGGGAATTAAATAGATTCCAAAAGATATTACATGATGTACACCATCTCCGGTACATCTAGATCCCCCTACTACTAATCGGGAGATTGAAGTTCATAAAATTATACATGCAGAATATGGAAAATCAGCTACCAGATGCGTTCATTGATACAAAAAGGATGACAAAATCATATGTTCTTGCATTAAATGTTCCATCGAGAATCAATGTTCCTGTAGAACATATGAATGGAAATAAATTAAATGAAACAAGGGTTCGGTTAAAGAGGGGAAGACCTATTGGGTCCACAGATAAGATTCTCCGAAAGAAAAAATAAACTGTGAGAGCAAAATGAAAAGATCAAGAAGACCCACATAAAGAAATATGCGCCTAAATTATTAGAGATGAATCACATAAAGTAAAGTTTCCAAAAGACATATGTGAAAAAATTCCAGAAGATCCATGT
This sequence comes from Anastatica hierochuntica, assembly GCA_900406275.1. Lineage (NCBI taxonomy): Eukaryota > Viridiplantae > Streptophyta > Magnoliopsida > Brassicales > Brassicaceae > Anastatica > Anastatica hierochuntica. The sequence continues at coordinate 17,035 of OVAN01002959.1, forward strand.
GATATTCGCCCAGAAGACGTAAATGATACCGAAAAACATGAGATTTATATCAATTATACTCATACTGGGAAATTATGGGTTAGGGAGGAGATAAATGATATTGATGGTATATTTTCTTTTTCTGTATCTGAAGCGATCAATAATGAAAGTGATAATCCAGATCCGAACTCTATATCAGAGTGCCAAGAAAGGTTTGACTGGGAGAAATGATAAATGGCCATGAAAACTGAATTACTCTCACTCAATAAAATAAATGACTAGTTGTCATAACACCTGAAGATGTAATGTCTGTTGGATGCAAGTGAGTCTTTTTGCGAAAAAAAAATAACAAAAATGAGGTCAAAAGATGTAAAGTCTGACTTGTGGCCCAAGGATATTTGTAGGATTTGCATAAAGCTCGATCGCAGACTGGAACGTTTTTACTATTGGTGGAACATTGGCAGAACAACGATCTCATGGAGATCTCAGAAATGGATGTTGGTTGTCACTTCTTCAAATTATGCAGAAATTATTACTCTATATGAGGCATGCAAAGAATGTATTTGGCTCAGATCCCTAACTCATTATACACAGGAAGCAAGTGGTTTGGTGACTACTAAAGAGTCAACGTTTTTATTTGAGGATAATGTTGCATGTGTTACACAAATCAAATAAGGTTATATAAAAAGCGACAGAACGAAACATAATCCTCCAAGGTTTTTACCCTATACTCAAGAGCTCGAGAAAAATCGAGAAGTGGAGGTTCAATATATCCGTTCAAGTGACAATCCAAGATACTTATTCAAAAAGGCATTTCCAACTACTATGTTCAGAAAATATATTCAAAGTATCAGAATGCGTCATCTACTAGACCTTTTAGGAGATGAATATCCATATTTTCTAGGGAGAGATTGTATTATTGTACTATTTTTCCCTCGTCATGGTTTTTACGTCTTTGGATTTTTTTATGACAAGGTTTTTAATGAGACAATATACAATATTCTACTATTAATGTATACTTAAGGAGAGTATCAGAAAATATGGATAATTATCCATAATAAGAGATTTTATTATTTTATTACTTTTTCCTCTTAACGGACTCGTTTTCACTTATATTACTTTTTTTTATAAATAGGGGTTTTGTACTCTTTGCAACATCAATAATAACATAATTACGCTCTATTTTTCCCTCGATCATCTCTCTTCCAAAAGACAATATAAAAATATAATAATAAATATACAAACACATATATACATATAAAATTCTAGATAATATTTAACATATTTGATATTTTTTAACAGCCTAACCAAAAGTTCTAAACAATCGGCCACTAAACCCACCATTCAAAATAAAACAAATAATTCATTTAAAGTTTATTGTATTCTTTTGCATACTCGTTTCCTTTATTAATTCTACAAACCCTAATCCTCTTTCATGCCTTTTAAAGAAAATCTACACGCCAAATTCATATAATCATCACTACCAAAGCAGCTCGAGGAGAATGGTAGGATTCGAAGAATCATCACATCGAGGTAATCATAAAATTTGATAGCTCACATATTCAATTTGATAGATTGGTAATTTAGAGTATATGACTAGCTCTATGAGAGGACAATTATGTAGGTTTCATTGGGATGTATCTTCTGGAAAAAGTGATACGCATGACCAAGTTTCATGGAGCAAAATAAGGTAGTCTTTAAATAAATAAATAAATAGACTTAAGGATCTAGGTTGCTTTTTATCTTCCATGTTAACACTATTAGGAGCTACCATCATTTAGATTCTATTATTATGTTTTTGTAAGTGTTTTTAGGTGAAACTTTGAATTAATTGCAAGTTTGTCTTGTCTTTTATGCAATTGAGTATCTAAATTGCAGTACACAATTGCAAATCACAATTAATTTTTGTTTTACTTTAGCTCCTCATGTTCTGAATGGTGTAATTTTTGTTTTTCATTTGTTTTAAACAAAAATTGGTGATTATAGAATCATTAAATTTGCTGAATGGATTTGTTTTATAAAGTCGGAAAAATTTCAAACCCACACTTATACAAAATTTCATAGCTTTGCATGCACCAATTTGCACTTGCTCGGTAAACGCATATAAAACAATCAAAAAATCTTATTTGTTTTCAACTCTTTGAAATCCATAAACCTTGAGATTGATGTTGTGATTGCACCATTTTCCTCAACTCTTATCTTCATTCACAGTCTGAACAACACCCAATTATAATAAAGCTATGAACAAAGAGAAGATTCACATTGGACTGAAGATGGCAAAAAACTTTGCAAGTTTGGAGCAAACAATAAGGCCAAATTTTTAAATAAAAAGAAAGCCAAAAGAGAAGATGGAGACAAACTTTCTACTTACAGAGAGGAGATTGAATACAATTGTAAACTTGTTATATAATTACCATTTGAAAAACTTATTTGCTAACATATGATCATAATATTTTTATACACATTTCAAAACAAGTATTTGTTTTCTACATCTTTCCATGGAAATGCATTGTTGTTATGTTGGCTACTATGATATTTATATGATTGAATCCATTGAAATTTTCAATTAGCGAATGACGCTTCTACAAATTGAGAAGATGATTATGATAGGCTAACCATATGAGTATTTTAGAGTTAGTCCCATACAAAATGTCTTCACCTCTAAAGCAAATATTTCAAGGCGCGTTGTTTTTTATTTTTCCGTGAATGTAAATATGACTCATTATATACTCATATTTTATTTATAGTTGTAGCACTTTTTGTAAATGAAAATAACATATATAGTATCATAAAATTCTAACATGGTTTAAACTCTCCTCCACAAAACTCTTGGCCATATATCTAAATGTGATTCAAATAAAGTAATTAGGAAGACGAATATAAAACAGATTTTACAACAATAAACATTTCATATTTAGATAATTTAAATTTCGTAATATAAGATTATGACACTACAAAGTGTTAATGTAAAATGAATGTAAATACACATCGAACAAAATATAATATTAAAAAAAAGTTCGCAGTGTAGCGCGAGTTATTTTTTACCTAGTGAATTCAATAGTTCTATGAATGTGCAAAAATTTTAAAGCTTATGTATGTCATGTGAAATATTTTGACTTGAAGATTGGGGATATATGAGACTATATTAATGAAAATCTTGAATCGTTCTACAAATTCAAAGATAGTTAATTTAGAAGAATTGTTCCAAGTTTTGAATGAAAAAAAAAATTAAAATTTCGAACACTACTTTTAGAATTCTATCAATATGACTTGAATTAGGGCTTGAATTTGAATATGGTTAATAACTTCTATTAATTAAACTGATAACAATATTAGTTCAACATAGTCTGAAAACAAAACTGAAATTTACAGCGAAAGTTAAAATAGCAATCCCATATATTTTTATATTTTTTTCAAGGTGATTGTATCATATAAAGATCACATTTATTAGGTATGTCCTCTTCTTTGATTTAGGATATGAAACTAAATCAATTTAGACAGACAAATTTATGAGATTATAAATACATCGTCTAAGGGTTTATAAAAGTTATTCACACAATAATTTTAAAAAATTTAAACTAGCTTTTACCTAAGTTCGTTTTGTTGGAACAAGGTGTTCAGATGTGTATGACACAAGAGTGCATTGAGTGACACCAGGGTCGTGGTAGAAAGATTAACAATGACGTGTCAAGTTTGGAGATGAGATATATTATATGGAAACAAGAAGATATGAAGATGTTTTCGTGGAGCTGAAGATATAAAGGAAGATTTTGAAGTTTTGAAGATATTTGACAATATCTAGGATCCTGGAAAGATATAAAAAAGGAAAGTTTTTTTTTCTTGAAAGAAATAAACATAGAAGAAAACGTCATAGAGAGGATGGAGAGGAGATCAAAGTTGATCTATGTTTTTCTAGAATTGAATGGTGTCGAACTAAAGGGTGTCTTAGTGTCGAGTAATTCCATTTATGCAAAGCTTGTATAAGATTGTCTAAGTAATTCTAATACAAGTTTTGAGGACATAGGCACATTGCCGAACCTCATGGAATTTGTGTGTGTTCATATTCTCGTTTCTACAATTGGTATCAGAGCGGGTTCTCGATAGAGATTTAGTCTTGTTTCGAGTAGATCTTGGATTCTAACGAGAATATGACACAAGATAAATATGTGTCACATAGTTCGTTGATGTTCGATGGATTGAACTATGGACGTTGGAAGGCCAGAATACGAGCAAAAATACGCATCATTTATGAGGACACATGGACAGCGGTTGAGTTGGGTTGGATAGAACCTACTACAGAGACAGTGAGAAAGTTCTCATACCGAATGATAAGTGGACAAAGTCCGGAAAACAAAAATCAATGTTTAATGCAAAAGCTTTGGATGCATTGTTTAGCTTTGTGGGAGATAATCATTTCAGTTTGATACAAAGTTGTGTCTCAGCCAAAGAAGCAAGGGATGTATTGCAAAATGCCTTTGAAGGAACTTCTAATGTCAAGAGGACAAGATTGGACTTTCTAGAATCAAAGTTTGAAAACATTCTGATGGGTGATGATGAGAAGATAACAAAGTTTAGTTCAAAGCTAATTTCTATTGCAAACGAGGCAAAGGGGTTAGGAAAGAAATATAAAGAAGCTAAATTATTGAAGAAGTTTATGCGATGCTTGCCTACCAAGTTCTCAGCACAAAAACAGTGATTAAGATGGCGATGAATACTGATGTACTGAAGTTTGATGAAGTAGTAGGGATGCTCCATGTTGAGGATATGAAGATGGAATCTAACATGTTGAGGTGCATAGAAGAATCGACGCTTACAACTGATGAGAACAAGCAAAAAATTCAGAAGCTTGAAGAAGTCATTTCCTTGATGATACAGAAACACCAAGAGGATATGGATGTCATGTTTAAAGCATTCACGGAAAAATTATCTAAAAGGAAAGCTATAGAGTTGAGTGCTACAAATGTCATGGTATTGGTCATATCAAATCAGTTTGTACATCATTCAAGAAAAAGGGAATCAAGTGTAATAGGTGCCATAACTTTAGTCACACAAAAGCAAATTGTATTAACACACCAAGAATAAAGGAGAAGTTGATTCAAAGCTGGAGCAGTAAGAAATCAGAAAGTGATGAAGAAGATCTTAATTTGCTAGCCTTACATGGAGTTGTAGAATCTGAGAAGCAAAGCAAAAAACAGATTTCTGAGGACGTCTGTGTGATTCAAGAAGAGCATGTTGCACCGAACAGTGATTCTGAAAGTGACAATGAATTGGATATTCAAGCCGAGTACAAGAAACTTTATGAGAGTTGGGTTAAATTAAGTTATGATAACCTTCAGCTGATTAGAGATAAGAGGATGCTTGAAGCCAAAGTGAACCTATTGGAGTTAGAGAAACATCAAGGGAATTTCACAAGTAATATGTCATCTTCTAAGAGACAAGAATTAGAAAAAGAAAAGATGGAGTTGCAGGAAGCTCTCGTGTCAGAACAAGAGAAAATCAAAGAGCTTGGATGTGAGCTAGATGACACTTGGAGAAGGATTCTCATGTTAAACAAAGGAAGCTCATCACACGATGATAAGCTTAGGAAGGAGCAAAGACATTCGAAACTCAAGGAGAATGAATCAAAGAGCACGTTGCAGCCTAATTGTCCTATGATCCGATCAAGTAAAACATCAAAATCTTGTACTTGTTGGGGATGTGGACAATTTGGTCATAAGAAAAGGCATTGTCTCGCGTTCAGTAATCGAGTATACAAAGCTTGGAAGAGAGGATTGTGCTTCAAGGAACCTGGAAGATGTGGCAAATTCTAGATAGCAAAAGGTGATTTATATGCCAAGATTTCAGAACATTATCAGCATACTCCTGTTATGAGACTTGTGACACAAGATGAAGTTGTGTCACATAGGCAGACCATCATATAATGTTTTTATCTAAGTGTACACTCAAGCAGGGGAGATTGTTATGCGAACATGCAGGGGGAGCATCTTGATGAGCTTGAGGTGACACATTCAAATAAAAAGGGAGAGATTGTTGGGACAAGGAGTTTAGATGTGTATGACACAGGGGTGCGTTGAGTGACACACGGGTCTTGGCAGAAAGATTAACAATGACGTGTCAAGTTTGAGATGAGATATATTATATCGAAACAAAAAGATATGAAGATATTTTCGTGGAGCTGAAGATATGAAGGAAGATTTGAAAGTTTTGAAGATATAAAAAAAAGAAAGTTGTTTTTTCTTGAAAGAAAGAGACATAAAAGAAAACGCCATAGAGAGGGTGGAGAGGAGATCTGAGTTTATCCACGTTTTTCTAGAATTGAATGGTGTCGAACTAAGGGATGTCGAACTAAGGGATGTCTTAGTGTCGAATAATTCCATTTAAGCAAAGTTTGTCTAAGTAATCCTAATAAAGGTTTTGAGTACGTAAGCACGTTGCCGAAACTCGTGGAATTTGTGTGTGTTCATATTCTCGTTTTTACACGTCTTTTATTTCGTAACTTTAGCTTTCTTCAAAATTAACTCGGGTATATTCACAACAATCTCCAAAATTTAATTTTCAGTGTTCCATATAGGACCGGTCCTTCATTAAGGCAGATGAAGCATCTGCGTTAGGCCACAAAATATATAGATGTAAATTAGGCCACAATGCATAAGAATGCGGTAGGTGTGAGTGGTTATGTTTGATCTTTTTTTTACCAAGACAACACCAGTTCGAAACCCCATGTGTGTATAATTTTATTGCATTTATTTTTAAAAGCAAGTTCATTTGTTACAATTATAGAGGCTCAATACTTCTCCTTTATAAAATTGGATTAGAAAAAGCCCTTTGTTTGACCAATAAAAAACCACAACATCATCCAATTGGCAACGTTTGGGTGTTTAAACCGTGAGTATTTTTTCTTTTTTTCTTTTTTTGCATCATTATCTTCTTTTTCATAGATAGAGGTTCTTAAAATTCTGTTTACAGTAAATTGATTATGACATTAAGGTGATGTTGGTTATAATTACTAAGAATCTCCTATTTTTTATTTATTTATTTTTAGTTTCTTTCCGGCTTCTCTTTCTCAACAAATTAAGTGGCAGTGGGTTTTAACAGAAACCTCAGGTTTTGATATGAAATTGTTCCCACGAGGCTCACGACATTCCACGTATTCTTACCATTTAAGGCAAGATGGGTGGCCAAGATGACTCGAACTCAGCTCCACGAACTCCTTTCGGAGCTCCTTCACCACTGGACTAAGGCGACATGGTTATCTTGCTTTGCTTTAATATTATTGTATATGAAATATAAATCTTTTGAAATAAATATTCACATGATGACATATAAACTACAGTTTAATAATGCTTTAAGCCTCTTAAACTTCTGGACCGGTCCTCGTTCCATACATCTCCACCAATTGAGATGGTCAACACCAATAATAACATTCTAATATTACTTTATAATTTTTATTTTTATGTAAAGCGTAAATCAAGTGGTTTGGAGCATCATTAATTTTTCTTTTTGAATTTTATTTTAATCCTCTTACTTTATAAGGAACGTTTCCAAATTGGCTGCCATGAATTAAAGTGAATACACAGAGACGGTACTAACAAATGTACTTGTGATTTATACTTTTCCAAAACTTAAGAAAAACATTACATTACTTTTCGTCATCATCTTTTTATATTTCATTCACATAACTTTAAGATTATATGCGTCACAAAAAGACTAAATTTTTTTTTTCTGAGTTGTGTAGAGTCACGAAATGTCCCCACTCACAAAATAGATTTTTTTTAAAAAGGTTGAAATGCTAGCTGACTAGGAACAACGCATGAGAGACTAGGATTATTGTGGAGTAGAGAGCACGTGACGAGCATTACGGTATCTTCCCACCTATAATTCCACCCACCCCCTACGTCTTTGGGATTCGTCTTTTTCTAATTTTATTTTCAATTCCCTAATTAGGTAATACTATACTTTATAGTGTTGTAAAGTATAATAGTCGACATTAATAATTAATAACTCTAACTACTACCCCTAAATTTTCAAAGATATTATGGTATGAAGAGAAAAGTAACATTTTAGGTATTTTTCACCCTAAGAATCCTTTATTCGAAATAAAAGCACAAAATGTCAAATACAACTTAGTCCACATAATAAGAATTATTAAAATCTAAAATAGTCACAACCACAAAGGACCAAAGTCGGAACTGTAAAAATGTGCGAACTTAGCCGAGGATAGTGGTTTCAGCGATCATGGAGGTAACAACATAAGGATCCATGTTCGAAGCTGGCCTTCTGTCCTCAAAGTAACCTTTGCCTTCTTTCTCTGTGTCACGTCCCACTCGAACCGAAGCTCCACGGTTCGCCACTCCCCATGAGAACTTGTTTATGTCTGCTGTTTCGTGCTTCCCTGTGAGACGACGCTCGTTCCCTTCACCGTATGCAGCAATGTGTTCCTTGTGTTTCGCTTGAAGCTTCTCTATTGCCTCCTTTATCACCGCTAATCCTCCATCGTTCCTCATCGACTTTGTACTGTAGTTGCAATGAGCTCCAGCTCCATTCCAATCACCCTGTTCCAACCCCATTCAAACAATGTTACAACAACACTTTTGACTTGCGGTAGTTGTATATGGAAGTATTTACTGTGCAAGTAAAAAACTAACCGGGACTGGTTTAGGGTCGAAGCTGACGATAACACCAGAGATCTCAGCGATCCTCTGTCAAAAAGACAAGAAGAGACCCCATTAGCAAATTTGACGTATTGACTAATTATTATAGAGCCAACGTTAAGTAGATTACCTCGAGAAGGTATCGAGCCACCCAGACTTGGTCACCAGAACCAATACCCTCAACAGGACCGACTTGGAACTCCCACTGGCCAGGCATAACTTCACCATTCACACCGGAGATGCCAATACCGGCGTAAAGACATGCCTTGTAATGAGCATCCACTATGTCACGACCAATGGCTTTGTCTGCTCCCACACCACAATAGTACGGTCCCTGAGGACCAGGGAAGCCACCAACGGGCCAACCAATTGGCCAGTTCACATCCTTTTGCATCAATGTGTATTCTTGCTCAATCCCATACCTTTTTGAGTCAAATTGGAGAAAGAGTATTAACTACTATAAGATGAATTTGCAGAGATATATCAATAGCCGAGGAAGAAGAGAAAAAGGAAAGTACCAAGGCTCCTCAGAAGCAACTTTGGGGTCGCTAAAGATCTTAGCGGCGTTATGCCTCTTGTTGGTCGGAATTGGATTTCCGGCAGGTGTGTAAGCATCACACATCACCTGCATATAACACAACAACCAATGTCACACACTAATCATTCTGTAAAAATTGAATTTTGTCACACTATGTCATATCAAACAAACCCACCAGAATGTTGTTGCCTCTCCTAAACGGATCCCGGAATATCGCCTGAGGGCTTTCGAAGAAAGAAACAAAAAACAAACCAAGAAGTTATTTTTTTAGATTTCATATAGTTGATGATGTTAATGCAAGATATAGAGGATGGAAGAGCATACTATAGAATGACTTCACTGTCATCTCCGGCGGCCTGACCGGTGCTGGAACCATCGTAGTTCCACTTAGGAAGCTTAGATGGATCACTCACTGGTCCTGGTAGTGTCTATTACATCCATAACACAATATTCAGATCAATCAAACAATCAAAGAAAACAAAACAGAGTACGAATAAAACAGAGTATATCTAATTTACCCTAGCTTTGCTTCGAATGTCCATTCCAGATCCACCGATCCTGCTCATTCATATGAACAAAACATAACTCACAAACCCAGAAGACGACAAGGAAAAAAAAGAGACAAGCTTTATGTTGTACACATCAATAACTCGCTTACATCGACGCTAGACAGCAAAACACTAAGTGAAATGACTCGTGTTCAAAACCAAAACTTCTCACAAAGATCAGTAGAGAAAAAAAAAAAGGAATTTGATCGCAACAACACAGGAAGAGAAAAGAGAGATCGAACCATATGTATTCGGCGATGATTTTCTCAGTGGTGTCAGAGAGGTTGAGGTTGACGAGATCTGAGAGCAGAGACATGGCGGCCGTCGGAGAGAGAGAGAGGAAAGCGAGTAAAAAAACTAATAATCAGTGTGTGTGTTTTAGGGAAGACGATGGATAATATCAAAACTTCTCTCCTGATACTGCGATTGTTTTTATAGAGATAGCTATTTATCTTATTTAATTTTTGTGGTCAAATAATTACGGTCAATATTCTAGTAAATTGGTAATTTCTTTTATATTGTTGTGTGACAAATATTATCTACTCGAATTTTAATAATTATTTACTATTAATATCTTTTTCGTTAGGATTCTCCTTATATTACAGATCTATGTATGACAACGGTGTTTGATTTTATTCTTTCAAGGGTTTCATGTAAAAGTCGAAAAAGAGTTTATATTCCAAACGGAACTAGTTGTGACATAAACCAGAAACACACAGAACTATTTATTATCTTCGATGTGTTACGATAAGTAAATGTGAATACAAAAAGATTTTTTGCATTATTGATATTTGAACGACCTTCACAACATCATCGAAAACTTGGAATGGAGACGGACCAAAGAAGAAGTTATTTTGTATTGATATTCCAATTCTCTACGTAGTTTCATATCATTATGTCATTGTCATTTAGGACAAAACTGATTATGAATACTTTTGAAGATATTTATGAATAAATCAGCAAAAAGTAGAATTGTTGATGAACGCGTAAACGTAGTTAGGTGCGAAAATGAAATGGGGTTTTTTTTTTGGTATTAAATGGCTATAAAAGAATCATTGTGATGATGAAATCAAGGTCGTGGACACTTTTGTCTTTTGCGTACATAATGTTTCTTCCTTAAAACAATTTGTCGTAGAGCCCTTTTCTGATGCCTTTTTGCTCAATTATGTGAAATAGGCATGCATGGTTTTTAAACCAAAAAGAAAAATAAAAACAAAGCAACCTTCATACTACTCTTCTACTCCGTCTGTTTCTAAATATAAGATATTTTGTAAATTTTATTTTGTTTTAAAATATAAAACGTTTTAAAACTGTAATGCAAAGTTAACATGCATTGAATAGTGTGGTCAATAATATTTTGTAGTGGTTGAACTAATTTGAATGTATACATTCAATGATTATTTTTAAGAAAAAAAGATTTTTTATCCAACATACTTTTACCTTAAATATTTTTTTTTTGGTCAAACATTAAATATCTTATATATCCTATATTCAAAATATGGGAGTACGTAGAAGCTAGAAAAACCGGTTAAGTTAAGGAAAAAGACTTCCTATGTAAAGTTATCAACATTTTTGTGAGACCCGATTTATAGAGTTATAGTAGTGTTTAATGAGAATTTAAAATGATTGATTTGATTATCTAAGTCAATAAAGTGCATTTATTTTTTTGGTCACATATCTTGAGAGAACTCCACAATTAAGTGTGTTTGTGTTGGAGTACTAAGATGGATGATCTTTCAGGAAGTCAGTTCCCGATATCGGGCGAGTGAGGGCAAAGTCCGGGTAAAATCATGTGGTGATTGCAGGGACAGTAAATCATGATTTTAAATCCTTTCAAAATAACTATAATACCCGACCCACTAGAGCCCAAAAAAGAAAAAAAATATTAATTAAACCTAAAGCTAAGTGTGTGTTTGTGTTTTGTCGAGAGAAGAAGAAAGAAGAAAAGAAGGAGAAGAAGAAGACGGTGCATGGGAGAGAGAGAGAGATGTTGCGCCGTGAGGAGAAGAGAGAGAGAGAGGAAGAGAGCGCCGAAGAAAGAGAGAGAGATTGGTGGTGGCGATGGCGACGTGTGGTGGTGGTGGTGGTGGAGACGAACCCGTGACGTGATGAACCCAATGGTGATGTTGGAGCCGTGATGTGTTGAGTCGAGGGAGAGCGAGATCGACAGTGGTGGCGGCCATGAACAGAGTTGGAGGCGAGGAGCGCGACCTGGTGGTGGTGTTGAACGGAGGAGACGGTGGCGAAATCGGAGTCGTGGAGGGGTGAGCCGAGAGAATCGTTGTTGTTGTTGTGATGATGAGAGACACGACCGTGGCAGAGAAGAGAGACACGATCGTGGCGGAGACGGTTCGGCGTGGGGAGGAGGCATGAGCGGTGGTGTTTGTGATGATGCGACTCGTGCTGGTAGTGAGAAGATAATGTCGCGGCGACGGAATCGGAGAACCGATGGTGGCAGTGGTGAAAACTCTCGTTGGTGGAGGTAGGCTGCGACGCAAGTCAAAGGAGGTTGAAGAGGCTAGGGTTTTCAATACCTTGGAGGAGAAGCAAGCCGTGGGACCCACAGTTGAAATCAAATCGGAGAAAACCGGAGAAGCAGACCGGACCGAGGAGTTGACCGGATCAGAGAACCAAACCGGAGAGGCTTAACTGGAAGATGGAGTTACAATATTTTGCGGATCTACCATGCATCAATGTTGGAAAGCCGGTGTAGTAGACCTCAGCGGTCCAGGGTCGTGCAGGAAGAAGATGGAGAAGATCTGCTCAGAGCCGCTAAGAGGGCCAAGGCGCTTGCTTCAAGTGCGGTGAATCCGGACACATGGCGAGAGTGTCCACAAGGCGGAGTCTTCGGGAACGGTGCTGGTGAAGAAGACCGGAACCCGGAAGATGCAGTTCAAGAGTCTTCCACCTCGGTGAGCTTTTGGCTTTTGGAACTTTCCATTCTTGGAAAGTTTCCAGATATGGCAGGTTTCCATATTTGGTAAGTTTCCCTTTTAGAAAGTTTCCTTTTAGGGCAGATTTCCCTTTTTGGTAACTTTCCTTTCCGGGCAGGGTTCCTCTTTGGATAACTTCTATTTATGGCAGGTTTCCATAAATAGTAAGTTTCCGTTTTTGGTAGGTTCCCGTTTAAGGTCTAATTCAGGTTTCTATTCCAGATCCCTTTTCGGAAGGAGGTTCAGCAAAGGAGAAGAAGGATGACGGAGGGTCATCATGGGGTAAAAGCTCAGAAGGAGGATCGTCAGCCAACAGTTTCAGAGTCGCCTCTTCGATCAGACCAAGGTGAGGAGTTCCCGCCTTCGTTCTCATTCGTTATTAGGTTAACTACTCTAGCCTAGGTTTAATTTCAGCCAGTATTGAGCTATAAGTCTCGACACAAATAATTAAATGTATTATGTATCGTAAGTCATAATGACATATATGCCTAAGTGCATTCTGTGAAATGGGTCGCTAAGTCGAGCCTAGGATAAAGAGTCTGTGCTAATCTAAGACCTAAAATGGATAGGGATAATCGGCATTGTTTGAGAATTGCACAAAAAGGAAGTTAGGCCTAGTCTAGCGGGATTAATTGGGTAGCGGGTGAGGCGGAGTCGGGTCTGCCCTCACTGAGTGATTTGTTTGAAAAGTCACTCACCCCTCTCCATTTTCCTTCTTTTTCTCTTGGTGTTTCTGAAGGTTGCAATTAGAAGCGAAAAATTATTGACCGGTTAGTGAAGTTTGCTCTGGTTTTTGGCGGTACCATTTGGGACATTCCGGTTTTCTCGGGACAGGGACGTTACAGTAACGCTCCTGACTATCGGACATGATAGGCCCGCGGGTATAGAGAGAGGCGTTGGGGCAAACATGAGGGGCGGTCGGGGGGAGGGGGGGCGTTATAATTTGGTATCAGAACCGAACCCAAATGAGTATGAGGTCAGGGATTCACACCATCGAGAGTGATGATCCTGGTGCGGAACGAGGGTGTTGTGCTCTGTAAGCGGGGGTAATTGTGAGACTCCGGTTTGTAGAGTCATAGTAGTGTTTGAAGAGAGCTTAAAATGATTGATTTGACTACTTATATCACCAAAGTGCATTTATCTTTTCGGTCACACATCCTGCGTGGTGATTGCATGGATATTAAATCATGACTTTAAAGTCTCCTCAAGGTAGCACTCACGACCGTTAGACAAGGTGGGTCTGCAAGCTCGGTGAGAGGCATCGGGGCACACGGAAAGGACGGTCGAAGACGTTACAAAGTGGCTTTTTACGATTTATCTCATATATATATATATATATATATATATATATATTCATT
>OVAN01002960.1:0-31029 GCA_900406275.1 Anastatica hierochuntica
TATATATATATATATATATATATATATATACCCCCACCACCTCTTTCTCTCCTCACTCGCCCAAATATCTCTCTCCCTCTAAAAATCAAATCTCTCTCTAAACCTCTCACTCTCTTTCCTCCATGGATCCAAATAACTTTAATGTAAGTTTTAAAGTTATTCGTTTAATATTAGTTCGTATTAGAAAGATACAAAAATGTAGGTCGTTTAGATAGTAATTGGATGCATTAATTAGTAGATTTAGGTTGTTTAGATAAGTAATTAGTAGATATTTTTGGAATGAAACGTAAAACATAAACTATTATATTTAGTAATTATATGTAGAATATTTATTAATAATTTTTATTATTCAATAGAAATCTATAAAAATGTAAAAAAAAATTGTATACATAACTAATTTTCTAAATAATTAAAGTCGAAGTTACAAAATTTTTAAATAATTTTTAATCAACATTAAATTATAAATTATTTAAAAAATATTTTACATAACTATTATTATTAAAAATTAAATTTATGTAATTATGTGCAAGGAGGACGACTCTTTCGGTCTCAATGCCTATATACAGACGTCAGGTAGGCCTGGGTCGGGACAGACGTCGGGTACGGGCGCTTCCAGATCAGGACGTGTTCCCAAGACATCTCTGTCCTTTCCGATGCAGCAGGCCCCGACACAGCAGGCCCCGGCACCACATCCGTCGGTGATTTCTCGTGAGGATATTCTCCAGAGTCCTGCTCGGGCTGATTTGCTAAGACTTCACCCGGGGCGACCTCCCGGGACATTCTGGTAATTTTTTTATAGGTTTATTTTCAATTTCATATTTTTGTATTACCTACTAATTTGACTTTTTTTTATTTCATGTTCGACGATGACGGGAAGGTCGCGCAGAAGGTAACGAAGATCTTCCAGCACCAGTTCAGGAATCCTTACACGAGCATTAGCAAGGTGCCTCAGTCCATTCTTGACGCATGTTCAATGCATTCATCGTAAGTATTTAATTTTTTTATATTAATTTTATCTTGAAATATTAAATATTTAATGTTTTTTTTCAGCAATCGTACAATTGGGGTTGAGCTTATGACGAACGGGTGAAGGAGGCATTCGAGAACAATGTAAAAAACCGCCTCGCGGACCAATCCCATCAATGGACGACGAAGAAATAGGTGCGTCAAGGGGTCGAGAACGGGAGGCCAGACTGGATGGACAACGACGTCTGGCTTCAGCTAGTCACTCATTAGGAGGGGGAGAAGCACATTTTGAGGAGCCAGTAGTGCACCGTGGCCCGGATGAACCATGAGATTCAGAGGGCGAAGCCGACGCATACAGCTGGACGTGATTCGTTCAGGGCCAAAGCCCAAAACATCGTAAGTATTTAAATTTTTAAAATTTTAAAATAAATAATTAAATGATTCAAAAATTTTATAAAAAAATTAAATGTTGTTAATATTTTATAAAAAAATTAAATAATGTAATAATATGTTAAATAAGGCTAAGGAATGTGCCAATGTTGCCGATCTTCTGGTCGTGCTAGAAGAGATGAAGAAGAAGTCGGACGACACCTTTGTTGATGCGAATTCCGAGCAGCTCGAGATCGATGTCCTTTGCCGGATCGACGATGCGGTGATGGCTCTTTCGATGGAGTGCACAGATAGCTCCGTCCAGTCTTTGGGTCTTTCCCAGTTCGAGAAGAACAAGATTTTTGCCGAGGTTAGTAGTAGTTAATTTTAATACAAATTTTTGTTTTTTTAATTTTTTAATATGTTTACTAACGTTTCTTGTTTTCATCTGTAGTTTGCTCCTCGGTTGAAAGACCGGTTTTTTGGTGTTGGATCTCTCCAATCTGAGGCCTCTTCTACTGCAGCTGGTGTTGAGCATCCAGGTGTCTACTCGGATTCACTTTAGGAGAAGCAGAAGAAGGCCGAGGAGGAGGTTGTGGCGGCTCGTGAGCTGCGTTCTCGCGCAGCTGCTAACGCAGCTCGGGAAAAAGCTAACGCGACTCGCGAGGAGATCAGTGTTGTTCAGTCGAAGATGGTCAACTACGAGCAACAGGTTAGTAATTATTCTCGCCTTTTCAGTTGGCTTGCAGAGAAAAACCCCGAGTTTGCTCGGTACGCCTTTGAGGTTCAGCAGCCGCAGCAGCCGTCGAGAGACGACGTTTAGATTTTAGTATTTATTTTTGTTTTGTAAAATATTTTTAATAACATTAATTATTATTTTCAAAATTAATTTTATAATATATTTAATTTTCATTTCTATTTTATTTTTATTTTATGATTATTTTTGTTTATTTTATTTAAATTTTAATAAATTTATTTCAATTAGATTTTAAAAAAATTTAACATTTTGCGAGGAATTTGCGAGGATTTCGTCGCAATTTCTTTGCAATATTTTGTGAGGAAAATTCGAAGAACAAACGCATTTCGTCATGTTTTGGTCGCAGAATTAGACGAAATAGTTTTTTCAATTGCAATTTCCTCGCAAAATATTGCGAAGAATTTGCGAGAGAAAATCATACTTCTTCGCAATTTTGTCGCAATATTTTGCGACAAAATTGCTAGAAAATGCGTATGCTACTCGCATTTTCCTCGCAATAAATTTTGATTTCTATTTTTGTCGCAAACATTTCGCATTATTATTGGTATCAATTTTCTCGCAATTTTGCGAGCACAACGCGACTAAACTTTTTCCTCGCAAATTTGCGAGGAAATTGCAACGAAAGGCAATTTGCGACTAATGATTAACGATTGTCTCCGTTTCCTCGCAATTTCCTAGCAAATGGTGATTTGCGAAGTGACTGGACTTTGCGAAGCGGCCGCTTATGGTTTGCTAGACGCGGAGCTTTGACATTTGGTCGAGAGGAGATTGACTAGATGGCAAGAGCCTCAGAATTGATAATCCTCTCACGATTTTCATTTTCGAAGGAAAGACGATGTTTCCGTTACTCTTTTAGGCATTGATTTCGTTGTAACCGTTTTTGACCCCAACACTGCTTATCCACCATTCAGCTCTTCAGACATGAATTCGTGATACATCTGTCCCAATTTCTGCCCTTGAAGCACAGGTGCATCATTTTGTTCCCCAACAAAGTGTACTCCTTGCTGATCTATTCTCTTTAGCTCATCGAGCTTTGGCTGCAGTTTGTCAATTCTCTTCGCATCTGATGATACAACCCCTCTACCGCAATCAAAATTGGAACTCCAATTGGCTTGGCTATTCGCCATATTATTCACCAGCGTATAAGCTTCTTCCACAGCCTTAGTCATGAAGTCACCATTGCTCGCAGTGTCCATAGCATTATGATATTTCTCCTTAACTCAATTGTAGAAAATGTTGAGGAGATTCCAATCTGTGAAACCATGATGAGGAAAATCATTGTGGTACTGCTTTAATCGCTCCCAAACTGCATGAAAACTCTCAAAATCCAACATGTGAAATCCAACAATCTTGTTTCACAGAGACATAGACCACAATTTCGTAAAGAAATACTCTAGAAAGGGAGCCTTGATCTCGTCCCAAGTCTTCAAAGAGTCAGGCTCTAGACTATTGTACCATCTCATAGAATTTTCATTCAATGAGAATATCAATAACCTACATTTCAAAGCTTCAACAGGTACTCCGTTGTGCTGGATAATGTTGCTGATGGCTTCAAATTTATCCAAATGGTGCATTGGATTCTCGGATGGCAACTCATCAAATTGATTCTGCTGCACCAAGTTAATGAGACCAGTCTTGATCTCAAAGTCTTTTCTCTCTATGGGAAGCGGACGAATCCCAGCACTATTCGCATAGAAAGCCTCCGGAGTGTAATATTGTGCCAGAGTCACCCTCTGTTGAGGTTGATTTGCGCGTTGTTTCCTCCGCAGCCTCAACATTTTGCTGGCCTACTTGCTGAGCACCAGCATTAGCACCACCTTCAGCAGGTGGACCAGCTCCTGGAAAGACTCCAGGAAAAAGAGGATTGTTCCGGACTTGAAAATTCTCGATGTTATCACCCATGATATTTGCGAACTCACACTCTGAAATAACATTCAGAAGCTTCTCTTTCTTAGTCTGTCTCTCTAGAAGCCCAGATTCCAGCTCAAAATTGAGAAGATTCCCTATTCCTTGGCTTCTAGTATGAGGCTTGTTCATGCACCTAGAAGCACAAAAAGAAAGAAGAAAAAGAAAAGATTAAATAAAATAAAGAAAATGTCTTAGGCCCGCAACGATCCTAAGTTCTAAGATGACCTATTGGTCCCCGGCAACGGCGCCAGAAAACTTGATAGCTCAGGTTTTCGCCGAGAAATCACTGCAATCGTATAGATAAACACATTGTAGTGGTTCGGGATCGAATCCACAAAGACCAAAGATAGCACAAAGAATTTCAAATCAAACGCGGGCTAAAGCAGAAAAGACGATTTGGTATAGATGCAGCAAATCGAAAATTAAGAAGCAAAGAAAGGAAACAAACGGGTTGTAAATCAATCAACGAAGAGCTAGGCATTGGGTATTCTCAGGGAAATATTTTATTGTTGATTCGAATTATTGATTAGGGAACAAGTTTTAAACCGTCTTGAAATCAAACACTAATATAGAAATGATCTACTTCTGTAATATCAATTACCTATGTATTAGAAACCTTGAGACTAACTTCCGTTGACTCTTGGACTCTAATCATGTATTCTAAACAGGTTTGATAGGTTCACAATAAACTTAAACATCAACTTCCATTGGCTTAAGATAAATTACTCATTTAGGATTCATTCAGGCATTTAATCGAACACTTTCCAAGCTTTAAAAAACCTAAAATCAGAAACTAAGTCATTAAGAACAATCCTAGATAAATATCCAATTGATTAAATCTCTAAACAAACAATTCTATGTCAACAATTCATGTAATCCCTATATGAGAACCCTAAACCCAACGAACGAACTACTCGCTCATGATCAGAGAACAAAAACAAATCAAATCTGAGAGAGACATGATTGTATTGATCAAAAATAAAGAGGAAGGGTTCAGAAAGCTTCTCAGATTCGAAGAAAGGAAGATGATTCTTCTCCCAAAGGTTATAAATCTCTATCTTAACTCTCAAAGTCAGAAAAAAAACATTCTAAAACTAAAAACATGAGTCTAGGTTTTTCTTATGTAATCTGGTTCTCGATAAGTTTGTTCGGTTCCGTAAAATCGATCTACGAAATTGTGACATGGATCGATTGATCCTAGATAGGGATCGATCAATCCCTGTCATTTTGTCAGGATATTTCTTCTCTTCAGAAATGCTTCTTTTGATGCTTGAAATCCATCCAAAATACGATCTTCCCGCACATTCAAGCTCATTACCTGTAAGAACACTAAAGAACACAAAACCGCTCCAAAGAGAGCCAAATACATACTAAAAACCATATTTCTCGACTAAAACCGTAATAAAACTCTATAAAATGCTAATACATCACTCGTTCCCCTAGTCTAAGATTACCTCCACTCGTGGTCCCCTTTTTAACCTCGTCCCAACTCTTCGATGAGGCACTCAGCCACCATAGTCCTTTTTGCACTATGTCCCAACTCTCGGATGAGCGCTCAACCACTCGTGGTCCTTTTGCACCCCATCTCAACACTTGGACGAAGAACTCAACCACCCAAAGGCCTTTTGTACCCGCTCCCCTTACAGAGACGAGAGCACTCATCCTCGCCAGGGTCCTCAGCCTTCCTCGGGGACCACACTAGGAGAACCACTCCTTTGCTTCACACCTCGGCATGAAAACTAACGAACTAGAGTCACAAGTACACCCCCGGCCCTTCTTGTTTACCGAATGAGATCTTATCTTCGGTGCTCCCTCGCAAGCTCTCACATGGACAATGTCAGTAGCTCCAGATACGACGTCTCAACCTCGATGAACAAAAGTGCTGGGAAACGTCTCTAGTAGTCGCGGTAGCTGATGAGAGACTTGGTGATAAGGATCCTTGATTTAGATCTTCACTTCGTCATAGGTTGGAGAGTTCGTTGCGGAAGACTTACGAATTGAGATGGAATCGGCGAAATGGGTGAATTCGATGGAGTGTGGCGAAGAGATGATGATGAATTGATGAAAGGGGGATTGAGTGAAACTTCCTAGAGAGATGGCACGTCTCTGGGACTTTCGGGCTCGATTCAACTGTGGATATTACACACCAAAAACGAATCGAGTTGCATGAATATTACACATCATGCAATCAAACAAAGAGAAAAGTTTTAGATTAAAATGTTTGATGATCTTTTCTACATAGGGGCCACAAAATTTAAAGAGAAAAGAGAGAGAGAGAGAGAGAGAGAGAGAGAGAGAGAGAGAGAGNCACAAGACATTGGAAAAAGAAGCAATAATAAAGACAAGTTTGAATGAAAATAAGAGGGAAATAAAAAAGAATGGTAAAAAGAGAAGAAAATTGAAATGGGCCTAATAATCCGACAAGGGCCTCTTTTTATGAGTAGCGTAGCCTTGCCTCGTTAAAAATCCAGCTCGGAAACCCGATGAGACAAACCCGAGCAAGGGAAAAAGAGTGCAAGTCACGTTACCTCATTGTCGGAAAGCTTAAGTAGTTTAGCTCACAACTAGGGTCATTGGGCAAACTTACTCAAGTATGCCCGAGATAGTGTGTAGAGAATGTTGTGAAGCTTAAGATCACTTGATATAGCTTGAATCTCGAAGACTTCATCTCCATTGTGTTCCTTGATACCTTCTTTCTCCTCAGGTTCATGCTGCTCCATTAGCTCCTTTCTTCCTAACGCCTTAGCTACGTGCTCCTTAGCTTCAAGCTCATCGGCTCCTTGTTCTTTGGCAAACTCAATGTCCATGATCGCATAAGTAGCACAAATCTCAAATCTCATGCGGTCAATACTCTCACGCCTTTGAACTCAAAAGAAAACCCTAGAGCTAAAAGCTAGCATAATGTCTAAGTTGGTGTTTTGGAATTCTTTCCTTAAGGTTCCCGGGAAAATAATTTTTATTTAAGACAAATTTTATTTTGAAAAACTATGACCCTCTAGGTCAGAACCATAGTGGCCTTTATCCTAGGACCTGATACCAAATTGTAACATCCGTTCCGAGGAAACAAGGGTTAATCAACCAGTACAGCCAAAACCATTTCGCAAAACCACCAATTTGACCTTTAAACAATAACTTCTAACACAAACCTACCAAAAGATACCTGAAAAATGCAAAGATGGAACGCTAGAAGAGAGAGGTGAGTGATAAGCGAATCACTCAGCGATTGGGTGGATTGCTAGAACACGCAAGTCTACAGACCCGACTTAGCATATCAATACCGTCAAACTAGTCCTAGAAACATACAGCAAACATGGCACCCAAATAAAACACATAGTTGGTCCTAGACAGCTTCAGTGACTGTCGGCATCCCCCGAAGAGGCTTACACAACATAGACTAAGTACCTATACACACCGCTCAGTGGACGATTTAACGATTAAAGGGATGCAGACACTAATAGACTTAATGCCTGCAGCATAAGCACACACGACTCCGGGAATACAGGGATTCTCCATATGTACCCCACGTCAAGTCTTCTCATACTATCCATCATATTTTATAAATCCAACACACACTACAATCATCATGCGAAATAATCAATGGTGATATCATCTATTAATCATAGTTCCAGTTTAACAGAAAGAAATCAATTCACGCAAGATCCAATCAGACTCCATCATAGAGACTCAATCACGTTTCAATGCTAACCTAACGATAGAAGAAATCTAAGCCGGAAAAAATCGGAGGATTTACATGGTAGCTCCTCACCTTAGCCACAAGGTAGGTACACCTCCGAAAGGTCTGACTAATTATCCTCCCTCTAAACTTTACTCAACGGAGATCCTCTGTCATCCTTCTTATCCCACGCTGATCTTCCTTCTAGAAAAAGAATCTGGGACAGGAACCCGAATTAGACTATAAACGGGAACCTACTAAAAATGGAAACTTTCCATTTATGGAAACCTACCACAAATGGAAAGCTGTCTAAAAGGGAAACATGCCCAAAGAGGAAACTTTCCCAAAAAGAAAACTTTCCACATATGGAACCTGCCATATTTGGAAACTTCCTACAAAGGAAACTCGAGCCAGGGCAAAACGGTAATTTTACACATCAAGGAGACATAATCGGAAATGTTTTAGGCTGTTTGCAACTCTCTGGAACCTTAAATTCGAAGCTCCTTAGCTTCTTTTGGACACAGACAACTTTCTCCACTCATATGAACCTCAAACTTGTGTTATTTTTGCCAGTGGAATCATATGAGTCCCTATAACAACTCTCCAAAAAATCAGCTCCAGAGTAATCCTAAAACCCATCCAAATTCGATATATAAACTAACTTGCCATTTCTGAAAAACTGACAGATACAATGTGTCTCAGAACGAAGGTCTGATTCACAAACTAACCGTTAACCTCTCTATCTGAACGATCATATTGTATTCATGGATGTCCTCTATCCGTAGGTTCCTTTTAACCTCAGATAAGAGATCATATGCCCTTGGAAACTCCCCTCACACTCTGACTGGTAGCAGATTTGGATAGCACAAATACCTCTCAGTAAAATGACCATATCTATTAGAATCTCTATGAAATCGTGTTCTGTAAATTGGAGAATGTTTATTTAGGAGTCATTTACGTTTTGTTAAATTTTTAGATCGAAAGATGATGATTTTTTTGGTCTATAATGTGTTTTCCCATATCATATCGAGTGTGTGTTCTGTAGATACTGCACATGCTTTTTCTTCTTCCTTCTTTTCTCTCTTCTCTCCATCTCTTTGCTGCGAAAATACTCAGTCTCTTTCCCTCTAATGGATGACGACACAGGGTAAAAATAAAAAGGAAGAAAAATGGCTACGCTTTTAGGGTAGGAAGAACTTAAATAGAAAGGTTTTGGCTTTATTTAGGGAAAATCGTGTTTATTAAAAAAGAACTGGAAATTAAAAAAATCATCAATTACTCTGGTTCTCTTATTCTCTGGTTTATTTATTTGGTTTAGTAATCCTATTTTGCAAACCATAACCATCGTCCCTCTATATGCAAGGCATTTAGGCATTTTCTGATAATGAATCAATAACCTAAATCATCTTCTTTGTCTCTTAATCTCCCTCTCTTATTCATCATCATCTTCATAAACATTGATATACAACTATTATAGATGACATTTCTTGGTACACAAGTTATCTCCAATATTGTAAATCACTGATTTTCGGATTACTAGAAAAGAGAAGGATGATGAAGAGAAGAAGAAAATATCTAAAACTGTTTCCGTTATTCATCCAACTCAACGTTCACATTTCCTTTGTACAATGTATTTATACATGTATTTGTACACTTAACCAAAACTAACCTAATACAGTAAACCAATATAAACCAATATATTAAATCAATCTCTGAAAGCCCCCCCCCCTCAAGATGGAGGCTCATAGATGTTTAGAACACCCATCTTGCTTATTTTTCTCGAAATGGAGCTGGGTATAACGCTTTGGTAAGGATATCCGCAAGCTGTTCACCAGTTCTGACAAACATCGTCTTTAATAAACCAAAATAAATCACCTCTCTCACCTTGTGACAATCAATCTCCAAATGCTTTGTACGCTAATGATAAACAGAGTTACTAGCAATGTGTAGAGGAGTGAGACTGCAAAACTTATGTATGGTCTCGTGATAGTCAGATATTGTAACTTGCCTATCAATCTCCTATATTGTTTACCATCAGGAAGCAGAACACCATCATCTTTGGACATCTTTTGATTTGGTTCCATTGGTATAGAAGAAAGTTTGCAATCTGAAAAACCAGAAGTTTCCAACAGATCATGAACATATTTTCGTTGACTAACTGAGATTCCTTTAGCAGAAGTAACAATCTCTAGTCCAAGAAAGTATTTTGGAACCCCAAGATTCCTGCGTTTAAAATGATCTCCCAATTGTTCTGTCAAGAGAGTTGCGGCTTCAACATTTGTGCTTGCAATTAATATGTCATCAACATATACCAATACCACTAGAAAATGACCATCAAGAGCTTTCACAAACAAATTATGATCTCCATGACATTTTGAATAACCCAAGGTCTTCAAAACAGAGGAAACTTCAAGAACCATTGTCTTGTTGTCTGTTTTAAACCATATATCGACTTCTGTAGTTTAAAAACTGCTGTTTTGGGGACTAAAACACCTTGAATCTCTGAAAAGTCTGGTGGAATCTTCATATAAATCTCCTCATTAAAATCTCCATTTAAAAAAGCATTGGAGACATCAAGCTGAGTGAGAGACCACTTCATTTTAGGAGCAAGACTGTGTCCTTCTTTTAGACTTCCAAGAAATCAGAGACTCACCCAAGAACATAGCATAACCTGTGACAGATCTTCTAGTATCTTGACAGGCACCCTAATCTGAATAGCCTCTAAGATCAAACTTAGAATCAGCTGCATAGAAAAGCCTTTTTCCTATAGTTCCTTTCGGATATCTAAGCAACTTATGAATTGCATTCAGATGAACATCTCTAGGAGAGGAACTATATTTTGCAAGTTTTGAAACTGCAAAACTTATGTTTGGTCTCGTGATAGTCAGATATTGTAACTTGCCTACCAATCTCCTATATTGTTTACCATCAGGAAGCAGAACACCATCATCTTTGGACATCTTTTGATTGGTTCCATTGGTATAGAAGAAGGTTTGCAACCTGAAAAACCAGAAGTTTCCAACAGATCCTGAACATATTTTCGTTGACTTACTGAGATTCCTTTAGCAGAAGTAGCAATCTCGAGTCCAAGAAAGTATTTTGGAACCCCAAGATTCCTGAGTTTAAAATGATCTCCCAAATGTTCTGTCAAGAGAGTTGCAGCTTCATCATCTGTGCTTGCAATTAATATGTCATCAACATATACCAATACCACCAGAAAATGACCATCAAGAGCTTTCACAAACAAAGTATGATCTCCATGACATTTTGAAAAACCCAAGGTCTTCAAAATAGAGGAAAACTTAAAGAACCATTTTCCTGTTTTAAACCATATATCGACTTCTGTAGTTTAAAAACTGTTGTTCCGGAGGCTGAAACACCTTGAATTTCTGAATAGCCTGGTGGAATCTTCATATAAATCTCCTCATCAAAATCTCCATTTAAAAAAGCATTGGAGACATCAAGCTGAGTGAGAGACCACTTCATTTTAGCAGCAAGACTAAGAAGCATCTTAACTGTGGCTAACTTAGCTACTGGGAAAAGGTATCTGTAAAGTCTATAGCCTCCTGTTGAGCGTAACCCTTAGCCACCAGGCGTGCTTTGTGTCTCTCTAATGTCCCATTTGCATGATACTTAACAGTATAAATCCATTTACAACCAATAACTACCTTTCCTTCAGGTAATTCACAAACAATCCAAGTGTTAGTCCTTTCCATAGCACCAAACTCCACTTCCATTGCATCACACCATACCTTTAAATCCATTTCTTCTTAAAACTTTTGTGGTAATGGATCTTTGGAAATGGCAGTAAGAAAAGCATGAAAATGCTCAAATAAGTAGGAATAAGAAATAAAATTTGTGATAGGATAAGGTGTAGTTACTTTAGTAAGACTATTGTTATAACAAAGATATTCCTGCAAGTGTTTAGGTGGTTTTTTTTGTCTATGAGACTTATATTCAGAAGGAATCAAAGTCTTAAAGGATGACACATCAGGATGATAATGTGCATCAGAAGATGGTTGCTTAGGAAGCAAAGTACCATCATGGGAAGTAGGATTTTGTGATAGAGGAAAGAATGTTTTCAAATCATCTGAGATAGTAGATGATTTCAAAGGAAAGATTTCCTCATGAAATATAACATGTCTTGAAATAAAGATTGAATGTGTCTCAATATCTAATAGCTTGTATCCTTTATACCCGAGAGGATAACCTAAGAAAATACAAGCTTTTGCTCTAGGTGAAAACTTATTTCTATTTTGTCTAGAGGTTGAACTATAATACAAACACCCAAAACTCTTTAAAGACATATAATCTTGTTGCTTACCCGTAAGTCTTTCATAAGGTGACTTATCTTTTGTAACTGAGGATTGTAATCTATTGATAAGAAATACTGCTGTGAGAATGCAATCTCCCCAATACTCTATAGGAACCTGAGACTGGAAAAGAAGGGCTCTAGCTACATTCAGAATATGTTGATGCTTTCTCTCTACCACAGAATTTTGTTCAGGTGTTTCAGGACAAGAATGATATGCAATGATTCCTTTAGAACTATATAAATCTGTAAATTTAAGTTCATGTGCATTATCAGACCTAACAAACTCAACTTTGATTTTGAATTGAGTTTCAATCATTGCAAGAAAGTCAGGAAACACTTTTAAAACATCAGACTTATGCTTAAGCAAATAAGTCCATGTAGCTATACTAAAATCATCCACAATAGTCAAGAAGAAACGAAAACCATCTATAGTAGGAACATAAAAAGGTCCCCATGTGTCAATATGAATCAATTCAAAAGGCTTTTCACAAATGTTCTTTCTAGTCTTAAAAGGCAAATGCATTTGCTTTGATAAATGGCAAATATGACAATGATTAACTGAAATATCCTTTGATTTATTGCTTTTAATATTCATAGCTTTAGACAAAGATTCTATCTTTTGAACAGAAGGATGACCTAATCTATTATGCCATGTATAAAGACTCACAAGAAAACTAG
The DNA here is from genome assembly GCA_900406275.1 of Anastatica hierochuntica. Classification (NCBI taxonomy): domain Eukaryota; kingdom Viridiplantae; phylum Streptophyta; class Magnoliopsida; order Brassicales; family Brassicaceae; genus Anastatica; species Anastatica hierochuntica. The sequence goes on from OVAN01002960.1 coordinate 12,667, forward strand.
AAACAGAAGTACCTGGTAAAGACAATTCATTGTGATCATCACTGTGATTAAGGAAATACAAATTGTCAACTTGACTACCTTGACCAATCATTAATTCCTGAGATAGTGCCTGAATGATACAATTATCATAGGTAAAAGAAACTTTAGAGTTCAAGATTTTGGTAAACACATTGACACTCAATAAGTTGTATTTGATTTCAGGTATGAACAGAACATTGTGAAGAGCTAAAGCATCAATTAGCTGAATGAATCTTATGCCCACTATAGTGACTGTGTAATCATTAGGAAGAGTGACATAAGTCTTTTCTAATGTCCTAAACTCTTTAAACAAACTCCTATTATGAGTGACATGATGGGTAGCACCAGAATCTATTACCCAAGCTCTATGAGACACATTCTTTCCCTTAGAGATAGATGAAATAAGCATGTCATAATAAGATGTTTTGTTAAGATTAAGGAAGGTACCTGAAATCTGAGAGACATCAGGTACAGAAGTAGAAGTCGAAGAAAGAGAAGTTTCAGGTAGTGGTGTAACACTCTGAGGTTGAAGCTTCATACTAAGGTATGAGATTACAGTCTGGATTTGCTCTGGAGTCATTACTTCATTGAACAATTCAAAATTCTGATTTGGAGACACCTAAGAACTCTGATTCACTGCTGCTAGGTTCGTGGTGCCAATATTTTGTGGTTTCTTTCCTTTATAGTTAGTAGAAGGAGGATAACCATGAATTTTGTAGCATTTGTCCACTGTGTTACCTATTCTTGAACAGTGTGAGCATTTTGGTTTCTGATGTCCACCATATGCCAGCAGAACTTGATTCTGTTCTTGAGAAATAGCTTGATTTCTATTATGTATATGAAAGCAACAGGAGTAGAATAAGGCTTCTGATGAACACTTACTATTCTCTGACTCTCATCTTGATCCAACATATTATATATCTGAGTCAGTCTTGGTCTTGGTTTCATATTTTAGATTTGACCTCTAATGCTTGTGAAGTCATTTAATCCCATAAGGAATTGTATGATCTTACTGGTTTCAGCTTCTTCCATCAATTCTTTAACATGATCACAACTGCATTTCTTGACTGATGAGGTTTTGGTGTTTCCTAACTGTTCCCAAAGAGTTTTCATCGTAGTGTAGTAAGTAGACAAGTTAAGAGAACCTTACTTAAGGATAGAGATGGTTTGTTCAAGCTGATACTTCCTTGGTAGATTAGTAACACGAAACCTCAAATTCAAATCATTCCACATTTTAGCTGCATCCTCATAGTATAGAATACTATCATAGATCTCCTTATTCACTACATTCAATATCCACGCTTTTACCATATTGTTACAGCGACTCCAAATCTTAAACATTCTATCATCCACATCCTGTCTAGGAAGAGTTCCATCTACAAAACTAAGTTTGTTCTTAGCATCTAAACTCATCCGCATAGCTATATACCAGTTGTTGTAGTTCGTACCATAAAGAGTATGAGTAACGATGGATAAACCTGGGTGATCAGCTGAATGTAAGAAGTAAGGGCTGTGAACGTTATCGTATGATCCGCTTGTTGTGTGATTCTTCTTTGGAGCATCTCGATTATCAAAAGGAACTCGATAAGGAGTCATCGTCGTCTATAGATCCTCCGATTTTCGATTTCCGATGTTGTCTTTCATCGCAGACAGATCTGATTCAACCGAAACATTACGATTCCTTAACTTCCTTCCTTGTTTCATCATTTCTAAAAGATACGAAGCTTTCAGAGAGATCTGATGAAAAATGGAGTTCGAAAAATTGATTTCTCTTCAGATTAAACCTTGATCCAACAAATAATCGGTGTATTGAGAAGAATTTGTGAAGAATTTCATAAGAAATCAGAGTATTTTAGCAGATTTATGCTCTGATACTATATTAGAAGAGAGAAGGATGATGAAGAGAAGAAGAAAATATTTAAAACTCTTTATGTTATTCATCCAACTCAACGTTCACATTTCCTCTGTACAATGTATTTATACATGTATTTGTACACTTAACCAAAGCTAACCTAATACATTAAACCGATATAAACCAATATATTAAACTAATCTCTGAAACGGATTTACAAAATAACTCCTAGATCGGATCTATCTCGTTCAATAGTAACTTTGTCGTTGGTATCAGAGCATTCAAGCTTTTTGGACCTAAATCAGTGGCATTGAGACAAAAATAGTGGTTGACAAGGATGAACGAGAACATGGATGAGTAGAGGAAGAGAAAGGAAGAACATATTCAAGCTTATGATGTCCTGCGATTTGCAAATATGGAAACAATGGAGACCATACTGTTGGCTTAATCTTGAAGACTATAACCGAAGCTTGATGTGCAAGGAATTGGTTAGCTAAACCGAGATATGGTTAAGCTAAGAGACAAACCGGTTTTGATTAGAACTAATTATCTTTAAGAGCTATCTAAAGATTTAATAAGTGTTTTCCTTCTTAGATTAGGAATTGCTTTTAATCATATAAGTAGATCGAGTCAATGATCTCAAGGTTTGTGAGAGAACATTGAGATTTAAGGTTTTGAGGTTAATTTTCCTTAAGTGAATAAAGGTTTTGTTTTGGTTTACAATTCTCAAACTCTAGCTTTGGTATCAGAGCTTTCTAGAGAGAGAGAAAAAGACAGAGAAAACAAAATCAATTTACAGAATCATCGTTGTTCTATTTTTGTTCTTCTTCGAGATACAAAGGAAGGAGAACAGAGAAGCTCGATGAGTGAGATAACTCCTGCGGCTACAGCCGCAACACCTGCTGTGAAATCTGTTGATGGAGGATCTTCTTCATTGAAAAGTCTGATGCTAAACAACTCTAACTACACGTTATGGGCTATTCGAATGAAGAGTATCCTCCGCGTTAACAAAGTATGGGAAGCAATAGAAGTCGAGAAAGAAAATGAAGATATGAATAACTTAGCTACTGCTTTAATACTTCAAGCAATTCCAGAACCTCTTATTCTCCAAGTGGGAGAACTCAACTCCGCAAAGAAGATCTGGGATGCGTTGAAAACAAGAAACGTAGGTGCAGATCGAGTAAAGGAGGCTCGTCTGCAGACACTTATATCTGAATTCGATCGTCTTAAGATGAAAGATACGGAGAAGATAGATGAATTCGTTACAAGATTATCTGCGATCACATCAAAAGCATCGGCTCTTGGAGAAGAGATTGAAGAATCAAAAATTGTTAAGAAATTTCTCAAGAGTCTCCCAAGGAAGAAGTTTATACACATGGTAGCGTCTCTTGAACAAATGCTTGACTTAAAGACAACTGGATTTGAAGATGTAGTGGGACGGCTAAAAGCCTACGAAGAACGAATAGCTGAGGATGATGATGAAGCTTCGGATGAGCAAACTAAGCTCATGTACTCCAACTCTGATCCATAGAATCAAGCCAAACAAACAATACATTCAAACTACACCTACGACAGAGGACAGAGAGGTGGGTTTCGTGGCCGTGGAAGAGGAGGAAGGACATGGGGCAGAGGACGTGGTAGAACTAGAGACTTATCTGAAGTCGAATGCTTCAGATGTGACAAGTTTGGTCATTATGCGTCTAACTTCCCGGATCGATTGTTAAAGCTACAAGAAACACAAGAGAATGGAGAAAAGAATACCGAAGAAGCAGAAGAACTGATGCTTAATGAGATCGTAAACTTGAATGAAGAAAAAGTAATACCAAGAAAGTATGAGACAAACTCTATGGAAGATCATGTTTGGTATTTAGACAATGGTGCTAGTAACCATATGACCGGGGATCATCGATATTTCTCAAAACTTGATAACACCATCACCGGAAAAGTTAGATTTGGAGATGACTCAAAGATTGATATTAAAGGAAAAGGAGAAATTGAGATCATTGATCAGAATGGAGAAGTGAGAAAAGTAATGGACGTTTACTTTATTCCGGATTTGAAAAGTAACATCATAAGCTTAGGACAAGCTACTGAATTAGGATGTGATGTGAGAATGCGCGGAAGCTCTCTAACAATGCATGATGATAAGGGAAAATTGATCGTAGAAACTACAAAGTCTCAGAATCGCTTGTATAAAGTCATCTTGAGAATGAGAGATGATCGATGTTTGCTAAGCCCAATCGATAATAGCTCGAGAATGTGGCATTCACGCCTTGGACATGTGAATGTCGAGACTATCAAGTCAATGGCTAAGAGGAAGCTAGCCGATGGACTCCCAGAGATCAAATCTGATTTTCATTTGTGTGACTCATGCTTACTTGGGAAACAAGTAAGAAAGGTGTTCCCAAAAGCTAGTCAATATCGAGCAGTGAAGGCACTTGAGCTTGTGCATGGAGATCTTTGCGAACCAATTACGCCGAATACGAAAGCAGAAAACCGATATGTCTTTGTTCTCATAGATGACTACTCAAGATTCATGTGGTCAATTCTCTTAAAAGAGAAGAAAGAGGCATTTGAAAAATTTAAAAGCTTCAAGTCGATAGTTGAACAAGAAGTAGAAGAAAAGATCAAAGTCTTTAGAACAGATCGAGGCGGTGATTTTGTGTCTCACGAATTCAATTTGTTTTGCGAACAATCTGGAATAACTCGCCACTTCACAGCTCCGTATACGCCGCAACAAAACGGGGTAGTTGAGAGAAGGAATAGAACAATGATGGAGATGACTTGAAGCATGCTAAAGCACATGAACATGCTGAATTATCTATGGGGAGAAGCGATTAGACATTCAACGTATCTTCTAAACAGAATTGCCACAAGATCGGTCCAAGACAAAATGCCATATGAGCTTTACAAGAAAAGGAAACCGAATCTAAGCCATCTTAAGGTGTTTGGGTGTGTTGGTTTTGCTAAAATAGATTCAGCATTGTTTCGGAAGCTTGATGATAGGTCATGGAAGTTGGTACACTTAGGAATCGAACCTGGATCAAAGGCTTATAGGATGATTGATCCTCAAACGAAAAAAGTGTCGGTGAGCCATGATGTAACTTTCAATGAAACCCGAGGATGGAGCTGGAGACATGACTCTGAAGATCAAAGTAGAGCTAGTGACTTTGATATTGTTCTCGAGAGGTATGAGAACTGTGGGATACAAAACATCACTCCGCTCATAACTTCAGGAGCCGACAATGCTGGAAGCATACAAAGCAGCGAAACAGAGCAGGGAGTTGGTACCGAAGTTGAAGGAGCTGAGTCGGGCTCACGAAACAATGATGAAGTTGAGTCATTCGGAGACAATGGCGGTAATGATGAGCTTGAAGATGAACATGGCAGCGATGTAGAGGAAGAGGTTGTGAATCAACCAGAGACTCGAAAATCGTAGAAAGTAAGAACCAAGCCAAAGCGGTTCGATGATTACATACTACTTGCGGAAGAAGAAGCTGAGAGACTGTTGATGTGCCTTGAAGGTGAGCCGAGTGATATCTATGAGGCGAAGAGGTCAAAACAATGGACCCTTGCTGCCGAAGATGAGATACAGTCTATAGTAAAAAATCGCACATGGAATCTTGTTGAGTTACCTAGTGACGCTAAACCAATCGGATTAAAGTGGATTTTCAAACTGAAAAGGAACTCAGATGGGAGCATAAGCAAGTACAAGGCACGGTTAGTTGCAAAGGGGTATGTTCAAAGATATGGAATTTATTTTGAAGAAGTGTTTGCTCCTGTGGCACGAATAGAAACTATATGTCTTCTTATTAATCTTGTTGTGTCAAATGGATGGGAAGTTCATCACTTAGACGTTAAGACTGCGTTTCTTCATGGTGACTTGAAGGAGATAGTATTTGTAACTCAACCTGAAGGGTTCAAAATACAAGGAAGCACAGACAAGGTTTATAAATTAAACAAAGAATTGTACGGTCTAAGACAAGCTCCAAGAGCTTGGAATGAGAAATTGAATCAGATTCTGCGAGGTTTTGAGTTCAAAAGATGCTCGAAGGAGCCTTCAGTCTATCGAAAAAGGGTAAGCAAAGATGTGCTATGTATGTTGATGACTTGTTTGTTGCAGGATCAAGTTTGAAAGTCATTAATGATTTCAAAAGAGAGATGGAGTCGAAGTTTGAAATGAGTGATCTCGGGAGACTATTTTACTACCTTGGAATTGAAGTTGGCCACACGAAGGAAGGGATTACTCTTTGTCAACAACATTATGCGATGAAGATTCTTGATGAGTTTGGAATGAGTGACTGCAACCCGTGTCATACACCCATGGAGATGGGATTGAAATTTTCTAAAGCAGCCGATAAAAGGAGTGTTGATGCAACAAGCTATAGGCGTGTGATCAGTTGTCTTCGCTACCTCCTTCATACACGACCGGACTTATCTTTCTGCGTTGGAGTACTGAGCCGTTACATGCAGAACCCAAAAAAGTCACATGGAGCAGCAGTAAAACAGTGTCTTCGATACCTAAAAGGAACAATCTCTCTCGGTCTACCGTTCAAAAGAACAACAGGTATCGTAACAAAGTTGGTTGGCTACAGTGATAGTAGTCACAATATAGATCCAGATGACGGCAGAAGCATAACTGGACACATCTTTTACTTAGGAGAAAGTCCAATCAGTTGGTACTCACAGAAGCAAGACACAGTAGCATTGTCATCATGTGAGGCAGAGTTTATGGCAGGAACAGAAGCTCCAAGACAAGCCATCTGGCTATCGGATCTGCTAAACGAGGTTACCTGAGGCAACGAATGAGAAGGTGGTAATTTGTATAGATAATCGGTCTGCAATTGCCTTGACCAAGAACCCAGTGTTTCATGGTCGAAGTAAGCACATACAAACAAGGTTTCACTTTATAAGGGAATGTGGAGAGAATTGAAGAATTGAAGTTGAACACATTCCAGGACCAGAACAACGCGCAGACATTCTGACTAAGGCACTCGGAAGAATCAAGATCAAAAAGATGAGAGAACTTGTTGGATTGAAAGATCTAAGAGGAAAACACTTCAAGATTAGGAGGGAGAATGTTGGCTTAATCTTGAAGACTATAACCTAAGCTTGATGTGCAAGGAATTGGTTAGCTAAACCGCGATATGGTTAAGCTAAGAGACAAACCGGTTTTGATTAGAAGTAATTATCTTTAGGAGATATCTAAAGATTTAATAAGTGTTTTTCTTCTTAGATTAGGAATTGCTTTTAATCTTATAAATAGATCGAGTCAATGATCTCAAGGTTTGTGAGAGAACAATGAGATTTAAGGTTTTGAGGTTAATTTTCCTTAAGTGAATAAAGGTTTTGTTTTGGTTTACAATTCTCAAACTCTAGACATACACACCTCTGAAGCTCCGATTTCATTGATGCAACCTCATGAGTCTGACCTGTCCTGGCTTACTACTCGAACGACACCGCCAGTTTCACACCATCCTGCGAATCCTCCAGACTTCAAGCAATCAGATTTGCTCTCCATGAATAAAGTTCTTCCAGAAAAAATTGATGCTTCAGTGGGGTCAAAGCTCACATCTAGACCAAGAAGGAACAAGTTCTTATAAAAATATTTGTGTGAAGAGATTGAAGAAAGAATGGCAAATGGTTTGTGCATATTTTGCGAAGAAACATATACTCCTAATCATCAGTTGAAGCGAAAGAGACCACAAATTTTCGTGATTGAATGTGACGACGGTGGACTTCCTGATGATAACGAGTTGTAACTTGCTGTTGAGATACCAAGCTCTCTGTTGTTGCCGAGTGGAAAGGACATTTCACAATATGTGACTGGCTTCAAATCAAAAGTGATGGAAATAAACTCGTTGATTCATGAGTTAGAATAGAGTGATGCAAATTATATGGTAGTAATTAATTGGGATATACGGAAATTCAAGACCTGAAGAAAGATGAGTAACAAACCTCTTTACATGGGAGACAAACATGATGATGAACCTGGGCAAACAGTGGTAATGATACTCACTTCATGTTTGGATAACCATGTATGGGAACCTGGAAGGGTATCGATCGAATGTAATAAGTGGAAACGGTTAAAGAAACGTTATGAAGTGGTAGATTAATAAGGCTAATGCAAGTTCTGTTTAATAATGCCAAGAAAACAATTAGCCATGATGATTTTATAAATACTGATGCTATCACAGAGGATGACACTGTGGGAAATAAGTTTGAAAGTACTGATGATGAGACAAAAGTTCATGAGCTTATGTAGGACACAAAATTTTTAGAGTGTTATAATTAAGAGATTTAGAGATTAGAATTGAAGAATCATTGTGATAGAGAAGAGAGAAGTTGTTAGAATGAGAGAGAAGAAGATAAATTTTGATTCAAGGAAATTGTATTACAAGATAATTTTATTGTAACAACAATGGTACCTTATAAGTAGTAAAACCATTACTCTAAAGAAAAACAATAAAAGTAATAAAGGAGATAAATCTACACAATCTCCGAAGCAAATTCAAAATTCGAAATCTTAAGTTTCCCACTCTTCACACAGAGGAAAACCTGGGAAAACTTGGTCGGACATGACCAGCCTGACTTCACATTATTTCTCCAACTTTATATTTTCCAGAATGGAGAACTTGATAAAACTTGGTATAACCTTATTGCTCCATTCTCAATACTCCCCCTCAAACTTGACTATAGGACCTTACTGTGATAAGCTTGGAACCAAGAAGAGTCTCCTCATTAAAAACCTAAGTGAGAAAACCTCATGGGATAAAATCACACTTAGGGAAAAATAGTAAAGTCTTCAAGGTTAAGAGGATGATCATTCCTGAATGGTCGTGAGCCCAAGTCTAGGATAAATGGACTCACAAGTCTTTTTGCTTGTTCTCTTGGTGAATATGTCAGCCAATTGGTATTCACTTCTAGTGTAGCACGGCTAGATTACTCCTTGTTCAACCATTTGTATAACCTTGTGACACTCGACATCAATGTGTTTGGTCCTCTCATGAAACACCGAGTTTGAAGCTATATGGATAGTTGCTTGATTATCACAATGCATTGTGATAGGAGATGATGTCTCAATGCCTAAATCTGTGAGTAGATTCTTTATCCAAAATAGCTCATTGGTAAGCTTCCTTATTGCTCTATATTCGGTCTCAGTACTTGAACATGACACAACCTTTTGCTTCTTGTTCTTCCACGTAACTAGATTGCCTCCAATGAATGTAAAATATACGGTGGTTAACATCCTATCACTTCTATCACCGGCCCAATCCGCATCGCAATATCCAACAATCTCGCTATTCTTGTTGCTTCCCATCCATATTCCTTGTTCGGATGTCCCGCTCAAGTAGCTAATGATCCTCTCTACCATGTTTCAATGATGTATCTTTGGTTCTTGCATGTGTTGGCTTACATGGTTCACAGCAAAACAAATGTCCAGTCTTGTAATGGTAAGATAGATGAGTTTTCCCACCATTTTCCTTTATAGCTTAGCATCTTGAAGCGACTTGTCTTCATACTCCCCCTCACGCAAGGCTTTGTAACCATCTTCAAGTGGAGTCTTGGCTATTCTTCCTCCAAGTGTACCGAACTCATTCAACAAATCAAGTGTGTACTTCTTTTGAGATAGAAAGAGCCCCTCTTTATATCGGCATACTTCTATCCTTAGGAAGTACTTTAGCTCACTCAAATCTTTAATTTTAAAGATGTATTTAAGATATACCTTGGTGTCTTGTACACCTTCTTTGTCGCTTCTAGTGATGATTATGACATCTTCATACACACTTCATCTTCTAGTTCTCCTTTTAGGAATGGATTCTTGACTTCCATTTTCTATAAATGCCATTCTAAGTTGGTAACAAGTGAAAACAAAATCTGAATGGTATGTAGTTTAGCCAAAGGTGCAAATGTATCAATATAGTACTCTCCATATACTTGAGTGAATCCTCTTGCAACAAGCCTAGCCTTGTGCCTCTCAATTGTTCCATCACATTTGTACATGATGGTGAAGACCCATTTGCTTGAAATGGCTTTCTTTCCTTGGGGTAGCTCGGATTCAAACCAAGTTTCTTTGACCTCCATGGCATTGTGCTCATTACTCATAACATCTATCCAAACCTTATGTTCTTTGGCATCTTCATAAGTCCTTGGTATGTATCCTTCATCCAAGTTTTCCATGAAGACTTGATGCTCTTAAGGATACACGGCTAGAAAGCAAGTAGCTTGAATGGGATGAATCACAACCTCGTACTTGTAATAGACCATTGTGCCTATCCACTTTGACGGTTTCCTTATCCTTGTGTTTTTTCTTAGGGGTTGTATAGCTTCGCGTTCTTCTTCATGTATGTCTTCTTCATGAACTCCATTTTGATCATGACTTGATGTACCTTCTTCACTCTTCCTCTTAAGCAACATCGGACTTTCCTTGCTCTTGAGGAATAGCATCGCGTTCATCTTCATTCCCCCCTCATGATCACTACAAGAAAATAGGCAAATTGCGAGAGAATATTTTCTATCTATTTCCTCGCAAATCACCGTTTGCAAGGAAAATAAATTGGTCGTTGATCGTTAGTCGCAAAACTATTTTCCTCGCAATTTTCTCACAAAATTGCGAGGAAAATAGGTAATAATAGATTCCTCGCAAATTTGCAAGGAATCTGCGAAGAACATATTTGCGAGGAATTTGCGATCATATATAGAATCGTAAAATTTTGCGATAAAATTGCGATAAACCCTCACAATTTCATCGCCAAAACTTTGCGAGAGAATTGTGAGGAATTGTCGCAATTTCATAGCAAAAAATTTGCGAGTATATTGCGAGAATTTGCGAAGATTCGTCGCAAATTTCTAGCAAAGTATTTGCGAGGATTTGCGACTAATCCTCGCAATTCTCTCGCAAAATACTAGATATGAAATTAAAATTATAATTAAAATTAATAATATGAAATTTTAGCATAATTAATATTAATAATCTGAAATTAAAACAATAAAAGTTTTAAATATTTTACAAATCTAAATACTAGAAAACCTAAAATCTAATTGTTGTTCGGTTAATGCTGTCATTGCTGAGATGACCCATCCCGCAACATCTCAGCGTACACGGCAAATTTCGGGTCGTTATTCTCCATCCAGTCGAAGAGATGGGCATGAGATCAAGTTCGTTTCTGGTATCCGGCCATCTCAGACCAAACCGCGCTGACCTCCTCGCGAGCCGCGGTAACCTCCTCGCGAGCCGCCACGAGCTCCGCCTCAGCCCTCTGAAACTTATCCTCTATATTTCTCAAATTGGCTCGGGAAGGCTGAACACCAGTGGCTGCTGAAGACTCCTCGGACTGCAGAGACCCAACTCCAAAAAATCGGGCTTTCGACCGAAGAGCAACCTACAGTATAAAACAAGAAATTAAAGATTAATAAATATTAAAAAATTAAATGAAACAAATAATTTAACAAAACTAATTAATTACTAACCTCTGCAAAAATCATGTTCTCGAATTGCGAAAGACCGCAAGACTGGACCGAGCTATCCGAGTTCTCCATGGAAAGCTGAATCTCAGCCTCATCAGTCCGCCAGTGTACCTCGACGCAGAGATGCTCGGACTTCGCGTCGATGAACGTCCCGTCGGAACTCTTCTTCGTCTCTTCTAGCACAGCAAGAAGATCGAGAACGTCGTAGTCTGCGCCCTTAGCCTTATTTACAAATAAAAAATTTAATTGCTATTTTATTAAACAAATAAAAGAACTTTTAACATTTATTTATTGATTTAAAATATTTTTAAAATTTACTTACAATTTTCCGGGCCTTAGCCCTGAAAGAATCACGGCTGGCAATGTGTGTAGCCTCAGCCCTCTGTGTCATGGAGTTCTTCCGAGCTGAGATACACTGCTCGCTCCTAGCTATGTAGGTCCCTCTTTGCCAATGTGTGACTAGCTGGTCCCACACGTCCCCGTCCATCCTCTCCGGCTTGGAGTTCTCTGGATTGACCCTCCACTTCTTCTTCCATCGCCCGACATGGTCATAAACCCAGGGGGAGGAAGCTTCGCAACTTTTTTCTTCCTGAATAATTTCCTGTTCCTCCTATAAGGATGGTACATTGGTAGAAATCGACAATGACAATCAAACCAGCAAGGTTTACATCCATGCTTAAGTTGAAATGCTTCATATTGATATGCACAGTAAGGACATGATAACCTTCCATGGGTTTTCAACCCAGATAGCATTCCGTATGCGGGAAAGTCGCTGATTTTCCACATAAGTGTCGCACGCATCTTAAAGTTCGTCTTTTTTGAGTGGTCAAACGTACGAACACCTGCATTCCACCAGTGCTGCAACTCATGGATCAGAGGTTGGAGAAAAATGTCTAAAGATTTCTTAGGGTGCTTTGGATCGGGCACTAAAATAGTCAAGAACATAAACTCTCTCTGCATGCACATTTTGGGTGGGAGATTGTACGGCGTCAAGGCCACAAGGAGTAGTTTCTTCCGGACATTTCGAATGGACTGAACCCATCTGTACACAAACCAAGATACACATTTCTGCCGTCTGAAAGAGTTTCCATGCTTTCGCATCTGACGGATGTGTAATCTCTCCCTCCCAAATTGTATGTTGTGCATGCCATATCATGGCACCCGCTGTTTTTCTGAAAAATATAGACGCTTGAGCCTGTCAGTGATTGGGAAGTACCACATCCGCTGAAATGGCATGCGTGTACGTCCAGTTGTAGGTTGATATCTCGGTTTCCCACAAAAGCGACACTCCTGCAACTTTTCATCATCTTTCCAAAATATCATGCAGTTATCGATGCATATATCAATCATTTGGGATGGTAACCCAAGACTGAAAACAAATTTCTGAATTGCATAATAAGACTCAGCCGAATTATTATCCGCATGCAAATAATCTTTAATTAAGTTAGCCCATGCATCCATACAATTCTCAGTTAAGTTGTAATCACTTTTAATTGTCATCATCCTAGATGCCATTGATAATTTAAAGACCTTCTCTCCATCCATCGTAGATAGATTAATTAGCAGCGTCTAACATATCAAAAAAAAATTAGCATCTACATTTGGTTCCTCATAATATGGAACATCAGCAAACGTAGCATTTTCATCAAATGCATATGATGTTTCCTCAAATGCATTTGTAACAATATCATGAAACCAATTTTCTGTTTCATGTTGATGACGACTAGTTCCTATATTTTCGTTCCCACAACAGATAGTACCTTCTTCAACATTACAACTTTCTCCATTGAAAACCCATAAAGAGTAATTTGGGGTGAAGCCTCTATTATATAAATGTTTATGCACGTTGTAAATTGAGATATACTTCTCGTTCCCACATTTAATACAAGGGCAGAAGATTTTACCGTGCTCTTGCGTAAGAGAGTTGTTCGTCGCCTGATAGATGAACCCATGCAAGTCGTCCTAGTACTCTTTCGTAACTTTCTCGGTATCTGAATCTCTATGTCTATACATCCAACCTCGTAAAGCAAAAATTTCATGCTTTGAACCCGACATTTTTTTTCTTGTTCTGTTTAGCCTAAATTTTTCCTTAGAGTTTTTGTTTGTTTTCAAATGTTGTGAATGAATGGGAGAAGGTGGAATTGTAGTTATATCCATTTTTGCGACGAATTTGCGAGGAAATATATTCTCGCAAAATAGTTGTTACTCATATGGAAAATGTGTTCACCTAACTAAGAGTTATCCTCGCAATTCCCTCGCAAATTTACGAGAGAATTGCGAGAAAGTTATGGTTACTCGTTGTTTTCTTGCAAAATCGTCGCAGATTTGCGATGAAAGCGCGAGAAATTATTTTCGTCGCATATTTGCGACTGATATGCGAGGAAACTCTTTTTCCAAGCATCTTTCTCGCAAATTGGTCGTAAATTTATGACGAAATTATTTTCCTCGCAAATTGGACGCTGATTTGCGACAAAATTGCGAGACATTGTTTTTCTCGCATATTTGCGACTAATTTGCAAGGAACCAATTTTTCCAAGCAGATTCCTTGCGAATTCCTCACAATTTTGCGAGGAAATAGTTTCCTCGCAATTTTTTCTCGCAAATCAGCTGTTTTCTTGTAGTGGATCAAGCTGGTGCTCTTGACCGTGGGTTTGAGATGCTAAGGGAACCGTAGTAGCCTCCTTCTCATTGACTTGGCCAATTCCAAGGCTCTCTATTAGGATTCTAAGACTAGTAGCATGACTTGAAGTTTGAGACAATCCTTAAGTTCTTCCCAATTATTTTTGTCGTAGTATCCTTGACTTTCTAAAAACTTGACATCCTAGAGACCATCACCTTTCTTGTTTGGAATTGTAGTGTTTTTATCCCTTTTGTGCAGTAGAGTATCCGATGAACATGCATTTCTCACTCTTTGCATCCAATTTATTCCTTTGTTCTCCAGGCACTAATACAAAGCAATCACAACCAAACACATGTAAGTGGAAAAAAAGGGGTTAGTTTTGTTTAGTACCAAGAATGGGGATATGTTCTTAAGGACTTTGGTAGGAATATGGTTGGTGAGATACCATGTTGTTACATGCATCACTCCAAAAACTCTTGGGAACATTGGCATGAAACATCATAGATCTTGAAACCTCCATGAGATGTCTATTCTTTCTCTCGGCTACTCTATTTTGTTGAGGTGTATAGGGACAACTCGTTTGGTGTACAATGCCATGATTGGCTAGATTATTTTTGAATGCATTAATTTTATATTCACCACCATTGTCCGACCTTAAAACCTTCACATTAGCATTAAATTGATTAGTCACATAAGATTGAAAGTTCATAAATGCTTCTAACACTCTATCTTTAGATGGAAGCAAGGTAATCAATGTGTACTTTGATTTTTCATCTATAAATGTAACAGAGTACTTACGATTATCCCTAGATACACATGGATAAGTCCAAACATCAGAATGTATTAAGTAAAAACATTTTTCATAAATCATTTCTGATTTTGGAATAACCGATTTGCAATGCTTTCCTAAGATGCATGCTTCACAATCTAAATGGTTAAATGATATGTTAGGCATAATAAGCTCTAAAGCACGAGAATTTGGGTGACCTAATCTAGCATGCCCCATAGTATTTTCATTTAAAATTGAGGTGCTGGTCAAGCATAAAGGAGTAAAAGTAGAGGGATTAGAAAGCTTAGTCTTTTGAAGTTGATAAAGTCCATCTCGGCTATGCCCTTCTCCACTGATTTTTCTGGTCTTAAGATCTTGAAAATGAACATCATTACGCCTAAAAATAGCTTGATAATCCAAATCCATAGTTGCTTTCTTGACAGAAAGTAAATTGGATGTAAACCGAGGCAAATAAAATGCAGTAGATTCCTTATCAAACAACTTAAGATTCCCAATTCCTTCTATCTTAATCACATCTCCACTAGCTACCACCACACCTCTAGAGGCTGGTATAACATCACTAATCAATTTCTTATCACAAATCATCTGATGCCTAGCTCCGGAATCGACAAGAATGAGTTTAAAGTTAAGAGAATGTGTACCACACTTCTTGGAGGAGATAATGGCCTTGGCGGCTGTGATAAAAGATATTAAGTCATCTTTGCTTATGGGACCATCATTGATGCTAGAAGAACATATGTCATTTTCCTTAGAATCACTTATGAATGTTGAGTGCATAGATGTTCCCTTAATCATTTTTTGCTCGGTTCCATTGACCTCTTCTTCAGATGAATTATTTTCAGCCATCTGAGACTTCATACGCTTCTTTGAGTGTCTTCTCTTGACTCTCTTTTTTATGGATCGGTGCTTCTTCTTGGCCTTCTTCATTTGTTTGATTCTATTTTCTTATGGATTCAAAATCGGCTCAATAACTCTTTCAAAGAGTGTGTCTGATGTTCCTTCCCTTTCAGTGATAGTACACACTTCTTCTAAGTTAGGAAGAGTATCTCTTCTTAGAATATTACTCCTTGTTCAACCATTTGTCTAACCTTGTGACAATCAACTTCAATGTATTTGGTCCTCTCATGAAACACCAAGTTTGAAGTTATATGGATAGCAGCTTGATTATCACCATGCATTGTGATAAGAGATGATGTCTCAATGCCTAAATCTGTGAGTAGATTCTTGATCCAAACTAGCTCATTGGTAAGCTTCCTCATTGCTCTATATTCGGTATCGGTACTTGAATATGACACAACCTTTTGCTTCTTGCTCTTCCACATAACTAGATTTCCTCCAATGAATGTACAATATACGATGGTTGACTTCTTATCACTTCTATCACCGGCCCAATCCGCATCGCAATATCCAACAATCTCGCTATTCTTGTTGCTTCCCATCCATATTCCTTGTTTGGATGTCCCGCTCAAGTAGTTAATGATCCTCTCTACCATGTTTCAGTGATGTATCTTTGGTTCTTGCATGTGTTGGCTTACTTGGTTCACGGCAAAACAAATGTCTAGTCTTGTAATGGTAAGATATATGAGTTTTCCCACCATTTTCCTATAGAGCTTAGCATCTTGAAACGGCTTGTCTTCATACTCCCCCTTACGCAAGGCTTTGTAACCATCTTCAAGTGGAGTCTTGCCTATTCTTCCTCCAAGTGTACCAAACTAATTCAACAAATCAAGTGTTTACTTCCTTTGAGATCGAAAGAGTCTCTTTTTCGATCGACATACTTCTATCCTTAGGAAGTACTTTAGCTCACCCAAATCTTTAATGTCAAAGATGAATTTAAGATATACCTTGGTGTCTTGTACACCTTCTTTGTCATCTACATACACAAGAACCACCACTATACCTTTAAGACTTGGTAAGGTGAATAGTGTGTGGTCCGCCTCCGATCTCCTAAATCCTCTCCTATTGAGTGTGGTGCTTAGCTTGTGGTACCATGCTCTTGGTGATTGCTTGAGTCCATAGATAGGCTTCTTTAAACGTAACACATTTCCGGGTTTGAAAATGTGCTCCAGTCTCGGAGGAGGATGCATATACACTTCATCTTCTAGTTCTCCTTGTACGAATGTATTCTTGACATCCATTTGCCATAAATCCCATTCTAAGTTGGTAGCAAGTGAAAACACAATACGAATGGTGTCTAGCTTGGCCACGGGTGCAAATGTATCAATATACTCCTCTCCATATACTTGAGTGAATCCTCTTGCAACAAGCCTAGCCTTGTGTCTCTCAATGGTTCCATCTCTTTTTTACATGATGCTGAAGACCCATTTTTATGAAACGACTTTCTTTCCTTGGGGTAGCTCGGATTCAAACCAAGTTTCAGTGACCTCCATGGAATTGTTCTCATTACTCACATCATCTCTCCAAACCTTATGTTCTTTGGCCTCTTAATAAGTCCTTGGTATGTATCCTTCATCCAAGTTTTCCATGAAGACTTGATGCTCTCGAGGATACACGATTAGAGAGCAAGTAGCTTGAATGGGATGAATCACGACCTCATAATTGTAATACACCCTTTTGTTTACCAACTTTGACGGTTTCCTTATCCTTGTGGTTTTCCTTAGGGGTTGTATAGTTTTGGGTTCTTCCTCATGTACATCTTGTTCATGAACTCTATTTTGATCATGACTTGATGAACCTTCTTCACTTTCCTCTTGTGCATCCTCAGACTTTCCTTGTTCCTGAGGAATAGCTTCTTGTTCATCTTCATTCCCACTCCCCATGATCAAGATGGTGCTCTTAATCGTGGGTTTGAGATGCTAAGGGAACCGTAGTTGCCTCCTTCTCATTGACTTGGCCAATTCCAAGGCTCTCCATTAGGATTCTAAGACTAGTAGCATGACTTGAAGTTTGAGACAAATCCTTAAGTTCGTACCAATTCTTCTTGTCGTAGTATCCTTGACTTTCTAAAAATTTGACATCCTAGAGACCATCACCTTTCTTTTTCCGGGATTGTAGTATTTGTATCCCTTTTGTGTAGTAGAGTATCCAATGAACATGCATTTATCACTCTTTGCATCTAGTTAATTCCTTTCTTCTTCGGGCACTAATACAAAACAAACACAACCAAAAAACATAAGTGGTAAAGAGAGAGTTTAGTTTTGTTTGGGGATATGTCATTAAGCACTTTGGTAGGAATATGTTTGATGAGATAACATGCTATTATTGGCATCACTCCAAAAACTCTTGGGAACATTGCCGTGAAACATCAAAGATCTTGTGTTAGTGTCAAAAATGGTAATCTCGAAATCAACGTCCAAGATCGCATCTCTAATTTGACTTACTCGGAAACACGACCAACGTCTAGACTCACCGCCGTCTAGACTTAACGTCTTCTAGACTTACTGTCGTCAAGACTTAACGTCTTCTAGACTTACCTTCGTCTTGACTGGTCATCGTCTAGACTTAACTATCGTTCAACGAAGTCTATCCTTATGCAAACAACTAAAGAGCCTGAATGCAAAAGTTAACATCCACGATTTACGGATAACTCTCGGAAGACTTTGCAATACGAATTTCGGAACGATACGAAACCTCCGTGACCATCGGAGAACCGCA
>OVAN01002961.1:0-31021 GCA_900406275.1 Anastatica hierochuntica
AGCTAAAACACACTAAAATATGCATGAAATTGTATGTACATCACTTGGCCTGAGTCTAGTCGCCCGTTGAGCGACTACACCTTCCTACAGTCTAGATGCTAAGAGCCTTGGAATTGATAATCCTCTTACGTATTTCTTTCCCGAAAGAGAGACAATGTCTCCGTTATCCTTTTTAGGCATCATTTTGTCGTGACCTTTTTGGACCCCAACAGTTAGCCCTCCTGTTTGCAAGAATCGTTGAATGTTCTTGCGAACTTGAAAGAACGTCAGGTAAGTTAGGCGGGATTCATGGCTAAAAACTCCGAGGATGAATAGTAAGTTTCCCTTTCTATAAATATGAGGAGTAACTTTCCAAATCTTTCACTTGCTTATTTTCACAAGAAAAAATTCCTTAAGGTAAAAACTTCTTATCCTTTCAATCTTTCTCTCCTCTTTTGTGTTATGGCTTCGAATGCACGCAAACGCTTTACCGTCGACTTTCGACCCCGAAAGCCTATGAGTTCGGGAAGGCGACGTTGTACAGAAAATCGAATTCTTGCCCCACTCGGTCAATCTCGACGAAGTGAGGGAGTATTGGCGTGTTACATGTGATATCGAAGCTCCACCGCCCGATTCGTGGTGCCCACAAAGACCGCCCTTCAAAAAGGACGCCAGTAGGCCGAGCGGGTGCCGAGAATCTTTCCTCGCCGTTATTCGAGATTTCTGCCTAGTTCTGGAGGAGGTGGAGTTTCGTATTCCAAAGTTTGGAGAGGATGTCAATTCTTTGCCTCGTGTTTTCATTACATGCTACGAAGCGCATTTGCTGTTTTGTCGACTATGGTTTCCCATTCCGTGGATCATAGTTTAGTTTTTAGATCACTATGGCTTATCAATCGGCCAGCTCTCGCCCGCCGGTCGCCAACATCTTGTAGGATTCTTGCTACTGAGTTACGAACGAGGAATGGACCAAAGCATTGACTATATATTTTTGTTTTTATCTCTAAAGGCCACGACTCTGCCGCTTCGGTATTGCCTCGACCCAAGGAACAATATATCGGTGATCCGATCGTTTATGTCCAATTTCCACAATTGAACATGAGATACTTCTTCTTTCGTTTATACAGTGTTTCTATCGAGGACAAATATGTTTCTTCCTTTAGGTGTAGATGGGGTCCTGCGGGTATCGCTTTCGATACTTTGATCGTTTTCTTTTTGTTTGCCGATACCTGATATTTCTTTTGTTTTGCAGTTTTTGATCCCCTTCCCCCGCATCCGGAAGATACTTGCGTCGTTAGGGACCTTCTTCGAGGCGGTTTCTTCCACAGGGATACTTTTCCTCGCAGCGAGTTCGCAACGCGGTTAAGTATCACGAGAATCGGACTCAGCCTGACGTTATCTCGGGAGATGAGTTAGAACCAACCATGAATGGCTTCACTCCGTACGAGATGCCTCGTGACAAGGAGAGGGAGAGATCTCCCAGGAACGAGCGCGCGTCCGCTAACGGGGGCGGTGTTACCGAGGACAGAAGGGGGCCGACCGAGGGGGCCGTCCGAGGGGGCGTGGTACAATAATCTCCTCGGCGGAGACGGATGCGGTCAGAGTCAACCTTCGATGGCGCTTTTCGGAGAAGGTTCAGACTTGGACGCCTTCCTTGCTACTTTTTATGCCCCGTCGCATCAACCCTCGACTGATGCGGGATTCGTTAGGTCGGGGCAATACGCGGAGGCGTCACGTTTGTGCATGGGGGTTCGTTTTCGAGCATACGCCATGATTCCGTACACTTATGTGACATCGCCCCTAACCTTTTAAAGGATTCCTTTTTTATAGGGTCTCCATGTGATGGACAAGGCCCTTAGGTTGAGCAGCTTGGAGGCGCAGACGGCTTGGTTGAAGGCCTGTGATGCTTGGTTCGTCGCGCGTATAGGAGCGGAAAACGCGAGGTCGCCTCTGTTGTGGTTGAACGTTCGGTTCAGTTTTTGGCGGACTTTGACGAGTACAGGTCCGCACAACAGTCTTTTGGTTAATACCATGAGTGTTGTGGTTTGGTGGGTGCTTTGTGGCGCACCCAGCTTTCTGATTACTCCTACACCTTCGAGATGGACAAAATGTCCAACCACATGAAGAAGTGCAAGGATGTTGAGTCTTCGATTTTGTCAATCGAAGAGAGGGTTCGAGGTCACTGGGCACCGCTCGGGGCAAAGAAGACATGGTGGATCAGACTTCGAACCCGTTTAGCGTTTGCGGTTTTTGATGTCCCGTTACTTTGATTACGATTCGTAAATAAGAGATGTTGTTATGTATAGGGAGTATGTTTGCTATTTTAAGTTGTGTTTTAGCAAAGTGTGGCCACTTTCTATCTATTGGGGTCGACCGTATGTGGCTTTGGAACCCCATCATCTTGCGGTATAGTGTTAATAAACGGTGTTTTCGATTTGATAATGTATGAGTAGTGTTACGTAAGTGGAAACAGATTATGAGTTGTCGTCTCATATCCGTTCCTTGAAGGATCGCTATATTCTTATTTTGTTTTGAATACGAGTTTTCGAGAGACTTAGTCTTTCGGATTCTTATAAACTGGAATATTGAAGAAGAGAAAAATTTTGGGATCTCATATCGGTTAGATACTATGTCTTGAGATGTTTGAGACTAGTGCCCTGGGTTTAGGGCAAGGCCTAGGCTTACTCTAGGTTTTAGGGCATGTCGTAACTAACTCCGGCTTACGTTTCCCTTCTTTGATTTCGACGTGGTTCCATCTCAATATTGAAGTCTAAGATAAGTACACGACTTATATGACTTGCATCAATTAGGAACCAAGCATCTCTCCAAACACAATTTCTAAGTCGCCTGGAAGTGTTGACCAAAATTTCGGATTTCTTTTATAGCGCGCTATTATCCTAGTCGGATGTATGAGAACCCACTCTTCGTGAAGAGCAGGTTAAGTTGAGTGATTAGTTCGTCCGTCTAGGCCAATCGACGGGTGCAAAATTGGGACAAGTACTTGTTCTTTTCCCAGTACGGGTTTGATAGTCTTGTTACTGTTTTTCAGAAGTTTTAGATCGAGTTTGGAATTGTGCTTCTCGAAAATTCGCAATGTCTTGCTTTTTTCCGAAAGTTTTTCCGTTATGTGGTAGAATGTGTTGATGAACACATTATAGTCAAGATTTGCTAAGAAAGATTTTCTCGTTTTGTTGGGAGTAATTTAGGTCATGGGAATTCCCCGGCCTTAGATGGAGTACAATAGTAAGACCTCAAAGCAGGGGAATGCTCAAAAGCAGGAAGCCAGACGACGTCCCAGAGCCGGAAGCCAGAAGTCAGATGACCAAGCATAGCCGAAAGCCTACCACCGCCTCTCCTCTATTTTCGCTATTTAAATTAGTAGATAATGACATGTATTCTAGATATAAATGCATATATTCTACAAATAATTGTGATATATCCAATTATTGGAGGGATAATCATGAAACTCATGTATAAATACAAAGCTCAAGGGCAAAACGTGTATGCACGAAACCCTAAGCAAAAAATCAATACAACAAACAGTTGGCGCTAGAAGGAGGGGAGCTTTCAAAAACAACTACGTGACGATGGTTGGAGATAATTATGAATCATCAAACATCACACCAACACGAGCAGAGCTCACCTACGAGGAGATGCGATCTCAGCTAGAGACTTTTCAAAAGAGACTAAGAGAGATGGAGCTGCTTCGATGGGATTAGACTCAAACTAGACCTGATGCAGCAATTGCAAAGCTTCAGACTCTGAGGCAGCAGATGGAGGCTCATTCCAAAACCATCCAAGAGAATACGCAGCGCCTGCAAAAACTAGAGCTGGAAAACGAGACCCTTAGAGAGGCAAACTCGGCTTTGACGGCAAATCAAGCCACAAATAACAGGTTCAAGGTCCATGTACCCCGGATGCCAACTCTGGAAACTCCTTCTACTAATAACTTGGGAGAAAGAGGAAACCCAGCAGCAACGGGGACCCGGGGGACCAAAACCTTGCTCAAGAGCAAGAAGACCTGATGGATACAGAAGAGCCGCATGCCGTAGGCCTCATCCCATTCTCTGATGAGGCCAGACGACTGGAGCAGATGTTTTCCAGCAAGTTTGAGGCCCTACAGTCGGTGATCGAACAACTTCCGGGTTTCGTACCTCCTCTTAGGAAAAGTGCCCTAAGCTCTTATACGGACACTCCCTGCTCAGAAGAGATCGCCCTCACTGCCATGCCCAAGAAGTTCACCTTCCCATTCATTAAGTCGTACGACGGGACTTCCGACCGGATAATCACATTGTGTTGTACAAGCAAAAGATGCTAAGTGTGGCAATCTAGAAGGAGCACAAGGAGAAACCATGTGCAAGGGGTTCGGCTCTAGCCTGACAGGGGCCGTCTTGCAATGGTTCATATCGATTCCAATCGAAACCATAAGATCCTTTTCTCATCTGACTGATCTGTTTGTGGAGAAATTTGCTAGCAGCAGAGTGACTCCCAAGTCCTCTGATGACCTTTATGAGAGCAGGCAACGTAAGGCAGAGCCACTAAAGAGCTACCTTCACCGCATCAACAATCAGAAAGTCACCATCCCAAATTGCAGTGTTGCCACCGCAATTTCTGTCTTCAAGAGAGGACTTTTGCCCGATAGTGATCTATATAAGGATCTCACTAAGTATCAATGCATAACAAAGGAAGACGTGCTCTCCTGGGTCTAGGCATAGATCAAGTAGGAAGAAGATCTGCTTGCCAGGCAAAAATCTCGGGTCATGAGGACAGAGAAGACGGCCAGAGATGACAAGCCCTACCAAAGACCTACTAAAGATGATGGAAAGATGGGAGCCAAAGGACACAAACCTCTGGGTAAGCCGGACGTCAAAAGATTCCAACCGGTACATACTTGGCTGGACGTATCCAACCTGTCAATATCAAGTGCAGAGCTGGTAGGAGTCCTGAAAGAGATGGGAGGTCAGGTCAAATGGCCACTTAAGATGAGGTCACGCGACCATCGCCGAAATCCAAACAAATGGTGCGACTTCCGCAATGACCATAGTCACAGAACAGAGGATTGCATATCCTTAAGAATAGAAGTCAACGAGCTGCTCAAGAAGAGACACCTACGAGAATTGCTTTCCAACAAAGCCAAAGAGATGCTGGATAACCAGGAAGAAGGAGTCCCAGCCAGCCGTCAAGCACCTGATTCCCCAAGGTAAGATAAGGTGATCAATGTCATATCGGGAGGTTCGGAGATAAGTGCCATTACGCACGCTGCTGCCTAGAAAAGCACAAGGCTCGCTAAAAAAAATCATAGCACCCCAGAAGTCAGACGCCATAATCTCAGCCAGGAAGCCATAAGTTTCACGGTTGGAGGAAAAAATGGGATCCTGACGCCACAACATGACGCATTGGTTGTCTCATTGTCGGTTGCGAATTGTTTGGTGAAGAGAGTACTCATCGACAATAAAAGCTGTACGAACGTACTTTTCCTAGGAGCATACACGGACCTGGGTCTAACCTAGGAAGCCTTGATCAAGAAGACCACACCGCTGGTGGGCTTAAGTGGGGAAGTCAAGCGGACCGGCGGAGAGATAGCACCTCCGGTGTGCGCCGAAGGAATCAAATTATTCACAAAGTTTTCTGTCATACACTGTCCCTCTGCCTATAACATGATCATGGATAGGCCGTGCCGTCAACCCTACACCAAGTACTCAAGTTCCCAACCCCATGGGGAATCAAAGAGATCAAGGGTGATTAAGAAAACGCTCGATTGTGCTACCAAACCACTTTGAAGGGAAAGACGGCTCTGTTATAGCAATTACATAGACCACTTGCCGCATTGCACACTGAAGAGTCGGAAGTGGAACAGCTGGATGACGTTCCCCTGGTACTTAGACAGCAGGGCAAAAACTCAGAATATGAGCAAGATTGCAAGAAGGCATACGCCAAAGGCTGATAGACTTTCTTAGATCAAATGCGGATTGCTTCTCCTGATCCCACGTGGATATGCCAG
The DNA here is from genome assembly GCA_900406275.1 of Anastatica hierochuntica. Lineage (NCBI taxonomy): Eukaryota > Viridiplantae > Streptophyta > Magnoliopsida > Brassicales > Brassicaceae > Anastatica > Anastatica hierochuntica. Next base: position 5,978 of record OVAN01002961.1, read on the forward strand.
GAATAGTCCCAGAAGTCATAGTCCATAAGCTGCAGGTGGATCCCAAATACCTGGCAATCAAGTAGAAAAGGAGGAAGTTTGCACGTGAACGAGACCAGATCATCAACGATGAAGTCAAAAACCTCCTAGCGGTTGGGTTCATTAGAGAGGTCCACTATCCGGATTAGCTAGCTAACGTCGTCATAGTCAGGAAGAAGAACGACAAGTGGCGGGTTTGCATAGATTTCACGGACATAAACAAATCTTGCCCCAATGATCCTTTCCCACTGCCCCATATAAACAAGCTGGTGGACGCCACAGCTGGACACCAGCTATTGAGCTTCATGGATGCCTTTTCAACGTACAATCAAATACTCATGCACCCAAACGACCAGGAAAAGACATCCTTCATGACCTCTCGTGGAATCTACTGCTACAAGGTGATGCCTTTTGGGTTGAAGAATGCAAGATCCACATATCAGAGGCTAGTCAATATGATGTTCGCAGACCAAATCGGCTAGGCCATGGATGTCTATATAGACGACATGCTGGTCAAGTCCTTAGACGCATAAAACGACATAGCCCACTTGCAACAAGCCTTCTCTACCTTGAGGAAGTACAACATGAAGATCAACCCCTCTAAGTGCTCATTCAGAGTAAGCTCTGGGAAATTTTTAGGGTACATAGTCACATACAGGGGCATTGAAGCGAACACGGAGAAAATAAGGGTGATCCAGGCGATCCCTTCACCCAAGACTCAACGAGACATCCAGAAGCTCACCGAAAGAATGGCGGCCTTGTGTAGATTCATATCTAGGCTGTTCGACAAGTCGCATGCATTCTTTGAAGCGCTTAAGTTCACAGAGAAATCCGAATGGAACCACGAGGCCGAAGACGCCCTAATCAAACTCAAAGAATATCTCACAACGCCACCTCTTCTCTCCTAACCCCAAGACGGAGAGCCTCTGCTCCTGTACCTGGCCGTCTCAGAGCACGCCGTAAGTGCTGTCTTGGTCAGAGAAGAAGAAAGCAAGCAGCATCCGGTACACTACGTAAGTAAATCCCTTATGGTCACCGAGACTCGCTATAGCCACCTGGAGAAACTGGCTCTCGCCTTGGTCGTTGCAGCCAGGAAGCTGTGTCCCTACTTTAAGGCTCATCCAGTGATAGTCATCACATCATTCTCTATCAAGTTTGTACTCCACAAGCCAGAAGTATCCGGAAGAGTATGATGTGGTCTTCCGCCATGCCACGGCGATCAAATCACAGGTCCTGGTAGACTTCGTAGCAGAGTTCTCCCTGCCGATGAAATCAGGGGTAGAAGAAGAGGTCAGGATCCAACAAGAAAATAAAAGTGAAGAGGAATGGGAACTTTATGTAGACGGATCCAACAATATACGAGGAGTAGGCGTAGGCCTCGTGCTCATCCCACCAAGAGGAGAAGTGGTATCAAGAGCAGTAAGTGGCAACTTTAGAGCCACCAACAATGATAATGAATACGAAGCCTTAATTGCGGGACTCAACCTGTGAAAAGACTTGGGAATAGAATACCTACAAGTTTACAGTGATTCCCAATTGATCGTAAGCCATACGCAAGGTGACTACCAAGCGAAAGACGCTAGCATGACCAAGTACCTGGCCAGAGCCAAGGGGCTCGTTGATTCGTTCAGGGCATGCAAACTCACACAGATCCCAAGGGAACAAAACCCGAATGCGGACGCCTTGACTAACCTGGCCTCAACACTAAAAATTGTGGAGCCAACTAGCGTACCCTTGCTGGTTCTCCAATGGCCGGCTACTGACAAGGATGACAAAGGGCCTTAGGTTTCCAACATAGAAGAAGAAGAAGAAACCTGGATGACGCCCTTTACTTCCTAGATAAAGGATGACGTTTTGCGCAACATGAGGAGTGAATGTCGGAAGATCAAAATGCAAGCATCCCATTACTGCCTAATTCACGGAAAACTCTATAGGAGATCAATCTCGGGCCCATACCTCAAATGCATAAAGCCGGAAGACGCAGATCTAGTCCTCAAGGAGCTGCATGAGGGCGAATGTGGATCCCACTCCAATGGAAGAAGCTTGGTACTAAGAGCCAAGAGGGCAGACCACTATTGGCCTACAATGGCCCATAACACCCTCCAGATGGCCAAGTATTGTGATAAATGCTTGAGGCACGTTCAAGTGTCCAAGATACCCCCAGAAAATCTTAAATATGTGAGTTCTCCATGGTGACTCATGAAGTGGGGAATGGAAATCGTGGGAAAATTCCTGACAGCTCTCGGGCAGCTAGAGTACCTCTTGGTAGTCACAAACTACTTCTCCAAGTGGGTGAAGGCAGAAGCCTTAAGCAATATTACAGATGTCCAAAACAAGAGGTTCCTCTTGAAGAACATGGTAACAAGATTCGGAATGCCTCAAGAGATAGTTATAGATAATGGTCCGCAATTCACAAGAAAAAAGTTTTGCGAAGATTGGGGTATAAAACTAAGTTTCGCAACTTCAAGACATCAGCAATCCAATGGGAAAGCTAAATCCACCAACAAGGCAGTAGTCAACCTTCTGAAAAAGAGGCAGGACGACGCCTAAGGGAACTTGGTCGAAGAACTTCCAGCTACCCTTTGGGCCTGTTGAACCAGCATTAAGACTTCAACAGGGGAAAAACCTTTTTCTCTGGTCTACGGAACAGAAGTAGTGTCCCCCGTCGAAGTCAGTGTCCCCACGGCCAGGTCATAACTTCTAACCCCAAGGGAAAATGAAGAGCTGATGGCTTTGTCCCTGGATCTCCTTGACAAAAAAAGGGAAGCTGCAAGAATCTGAAACTAAAAATACCAACAAGAAGTAGCTCGCAGCTACAACAAGATGGTACAAACCCGAACGTTTCATCATGGAGAATGGGTGCTGTTATGGGTGATTTTGGTCGTTCTTTGTAGTACTACGGAAGCTGGAGGTCGATGAATGTTTAGCAAAAGGTTTTTGGAATGTTTATGCTAAGCTCAAAGGTCAAAGATGGCAAAGAATTGCTTGTGTATTGATTTCTAGCATAGGGTTTCGTGCGTACACGTTTTTCCCTTTGAGCTTGGTATTTATACATGAGTTTCATGATTATCCCTCCAAGAATTGGATATATCATGATTATCTGTAGACTATATGCATATTTATCTGAAATACGTGTCAATATCTACTAGTTTAGATAGCGAAAATAAAGGAGGGGCGGTGGTCGGCTAGCTTCCGGCTTCCGGCTTCCGGCTATACTTGGTTGTCTGACTTCTGGCTTCTGGCTATAGGACGTCGTCTGGCTTCCTACCTCTTGGCATTCCCATGCTTTAAGGTCTTACTATTGTACTCCATCTAAGTCTGGGGAATTCCCATGACCTAAGTTGCTCCCAACAGTTTGCCCCTTATTGTGTAGATTCAATCCGAAGCTGTGGAATAACATGTCTTCCAGGTGGCTTAGGCAGGAAGCCTGTAGTCGCTTGCCCTTTTTAGCTTTGACTTGCGCCGCCTCTACTTTCCTTAAGTGTTTGCTTGCTTTTGGTTCAAGATGTACCAGATAATGAGCATTGCTGTGACGGGAAGTTACGTCTGGCTCTTTGTCGTCTGGCCTCAGGGCTTCGAGTTTTAAACTTTGGTGAACCGCTTGCAGCTTTCAAGGAGGATTATTTTGAAAAAATCCCAGCTGTTTGACTTGGTGAAGAGGGAAGCTTATAGCCGTTGGCGAATATTTATGAAGATTTGAAGAGGGAGAATATAGCGGTTACACTTCTCGCGAGATTCGCGTGTGACTCACTTTGATTTCTCCTCTTTCTTTTAAACCTTCTCTTCTTTCTTCTTTGGCATTTTTGCCTCATCTTATTTCTCTTTCGATCCGCGATTCTAAGGTTAGATCGTCTTCTTCCTTCTTCTTTTCGCTTCTTTTAGGGTAGAGTCAAGAATATGGATTTAGGGTTTCAAATCAGCTTTAGCTTTTAGGTCTTTCTTGCCCCGATCACTTTTTAGATCCAAGATCGGAACTCTCTTGAACCTAGGCATGACCAGCTCCGGCGACGAGTTTTCTCTGGTGGCCTCTTCCTCCGTCGGGGCTCCTGTTCGGAGGAGGCATTTAATTAGGACTTGCCCATCTCCTGAGGCTGAGGGGTCTTCCGAGGACACAGAGATCCCTGAGGCCAACCCTGTGTTGTTGCACTCCGCCGCGAGTCCGGAGCTTATGAAGGTTGGCCCTTTCTTAAACGTGAACTCTGAGCTTTTGGAGGAATAGAGGAAAAAGTACGCCAATGGGGCATACGTTCACTTGAGGCTGCCTGGGAAAGGTGAAAGGGCTTCTGAATGCCCAGGAGACGAAATAGCCATGTATGAAGGCTATTGTGAGGCTGGAGTCAGGGGTATCGTGCCTGCCCTGGTGAGGAAGGTCTCAGAGCACTTCAATATTTGTCCTTCCCAGCTGAACCCGCCTACTTGGATGATTCTCACTGCCATCCATGTCCTAAACGAGTTTCGTGGGTTGGATCTCAGCATTGACGAGCTCCTCTACTCCTACTACTTCCCTCACGTTCTTCCGGGTGAAGGTAGGTATTACTTCCGGCCTTGCGCTTGTGCTCCCTTGGTATTGGAGCTAGAGAGGGAGGAAAGGAAGGGGGCGTCCTTCACGAATTACTAGGCCTAGAAGTTTGTCTTTATGAGAGTCGGGACTTCCCCTAAGTTCTCTACTCTTTAGAGATTCACTGGTATGCTTAGGATGTTTTTGTTTCTTCTGCTCCCTGTTTGATCATTAACCCTCTTGACACTTTGTTTTTTGCTGAAGCGTTTACTGAGAAGTCGGAAGAGGGCAAGGAGGAGGCAGAAGAAGCTTTGAAGATCCTTGCTGAGTAAAGGAGTATTCCGTTTCTGTTGAGTGAAGAGGCATTGAACCAGAGCAGCGTGAGAGGTTTACTCCTTGTTTCTTACTTCTTTTGCATGCTTTCTTCTGGCTATCTTCTTGACTGATTTGTTGTTTTGCAGGAAACATGTCGGGATCCGGGTCCAAGGCACTGGAGAACTTTAAGAGGGCTCAGGTGGCAAGAAAGGCACAGTTGGCGTCTGGGAGCAAGGCTCCGGAGGTGGTAGAGATCTCAAAATCTCCTTCGACTGGGTCAAAGAGGAAAGCGACCCAGAAGGCTACCACCTCTAACAAGAAGCAGAAGGCTCCTCAAACCAAGCCGCCTTCCTCCTCTATCGGTAATCTTGATTGCGCCCTGGCGCAATTGCAGGGATCTGTCTTCCTTTCTCTTCCTTCTGACCCTCCTAGCTCTGATGATTTGGGCATCTTCGACCATGTCCAAAAGGGACTGATCAAGGTACTTGGCCCGCCTTTGGCCTCTGGCTGCTACTTGGCTATCTCGCTTTCTTTCTGTTAACCTTCTTTCTTTTTTTTTGCTCAGCTTGCGGCTTCCCTCTCCCATGCCAAGGACCAAGGCGCCACTGAGGTGATCGCTGCAGGGAAGGACCAAGTGGGGGATTGCCTTGCCAAGCTGAGGGCGAAGAAAAACAGGTCTGCTAGCTTGGAGAAGGAGCTGAAGGATATGAAGAACTTGCTCTGGGGGCTAGAGTCGGAGAACGAGAAGGCGGTGAAGAAGGTCCTCAGCTTGACTGAGAAGAAGGCGAAGCAAGAAGAGGAATTTGGTAACCTGGACGCTAGGGTGGCCACCTTTACGGATGAGATGTTCATGGCCGTCAATGGTGCCAGGATCATGAGGCGCTGGAAAATGATTCGGGAATACCTCAAGGGTGAGGCCAAGTCTTTGAACTTGAAGGAGGAATTTGAGAATTATAAGCTGGTGGCGATTGCGGAGGCAGACGAGAATTGCCTCGAAGCTCCCACCTTTGAAGATGAACTGGCGATTCCTCCTGCCTTAGCTTCTACTCCTCCAGCAGCCTCTGAGCCGAACGTCGAGAAGTGTGCCTCTCCTGACACTCCAGCTGCCTAGTCTTTAGACCCAGGATCAAGAAGCAGGTTGTTTTCCCCTTGTGGGATTTTATTTTCTTTTTATTGACGGCGTGCCCCTGCGTGGGTTTACTCTTGCCCCTTGTGGGCTTTGTAATAACTTTATGGCCTTAATGGCCTTGACTCTTGATTGGCCTTCTTGGCCTTGTTTCTGTTTGCCCTTCGGGGCTTAAAACTTATCTTCTCGTCCTTTGTGGGTTTTTATGAATATTTCTTCTCGCTTTCTATTGTCTTCTCACCTTCGTAATCTTTTGACTTAGTCTTAGAGATGAGGCTTTGGCAGGCTTTTTATCATTAGCACCCTGACCGACTAGCTTTTGGCCATTGGCTTCTAGCCTCTTTGCCTTGGGCGATTGGCTTCTAGCTTTGGGCTTTTAGCCTCTTTGCCTTGTGCGGCTGGCTTCTAGCTTTGGGCTTTTAGCCTCTTTTCGTTGGGCGGTTGGCTTCTAGCTTTGGGCTTTTAGCCTCTTCGCCTTGGGCAGCTGGCTTCTAGCTTTGGGCTTTTAGCTCCTTTGTCGTGTCTTGCGAGAGTTCACTGAGTTCCGAGTTGGGATAATCTCATTATATCTCTTTTTTTAGGGAGTTCTGCTTCTTGCCCTTAGACAATGTTTAGGTTCCCAAGACGCGTTTCGAGCTTCTTGATACTCGGAGGTATCTTTTGGCTTGTTGGCATTCTATTACCCGGAGGTAACCTCTAGCTTGCGTTTTTTTGGCCTTTTGATAACAGGAGGTTTCTTCTTGCTTTTTGGCATTTTGTTACCCGGAGGTAACCACTAGCTTGGGGTTTTGGCCTTTGATACGTGGAGGTATCCTCTGGCTTTTTAGCATTCAGCTATCCGAAAATAGCTGATTTTGCTTTGCTGCACTCTGTATCCTGTAGTGAAGCCACTCTCAGTCTTATTGGTTTTGTTGGTATGAACCTCCCCCGCAAAGGGGTCCAAGTGCCAGACTTTTTTTCTACCTCCCACGTCTGGGTAAGTAGGTATAAGTTATGCTCCTATGATCAGATTGCATAGCTTTTGAGTTTACTGCGGCTTGGTAAGCAAGGTTAAGCTTGTTTTTGCTTTCTGCTCAGCACTATGCTTTCCGGTTAGCCACTCTCTGTTGAGCAGAATAAGCGTTTTGTCTCTTGCTTTCTTTCGGGTATTTTCCCTTGTTCAAGCAGAATTTCTTTCTTTTTCTTTTTGAGCTTTTTGCCTTTGCTTTGGAAGGGTACGTTGCTTATGTTACTCCCTTTTTTTTTTGAGGAGTAGTCATTCAATTTATTTTCCCCTTGCTCTTTGCTTTTTGCTTTTGAAGAGTACCTTTCTTATGTTACTCCCATGTTGAGGAGTAATCATCCAACTTATTTGCCCCTTGCTCTTTTACTGAATTTTCTCGTGAGAAAACAGTTGTTTTATTGATGGGTATCCATCCTTAGACGTATCATGATTACATAAGAAGATGTAAAAATTTGAAAATCCAAAACAGAAAACATATCTGGGGTAAGGTCGTCTGGGTCAGGGGCGTTGTTCTAGATTAAGTAAGACTTTAGGTGTAACGCATTCCAAATATTTGGCTATACTTTTCCATACATGTGTTGTAACTTGTATGCCCCTGATCCTTTGACTTCCACGATTTGGTATGGCCCTTCCCAGCCAGGCGCCAGCTTTCCTGCGGCCTTGCCCCTGGTATTCTCAAAGACTCGGCGCAGCACCCATTCTACTTGTTGGAACGTCCGGGTTCATACCTTCTTGTTGCAGCTGCGAGCTACTTCTTGTTGGTACTTCCAGTTTCAGATTCTTGCAGCTTCCCTTTTTTCGTCAAGGAGATCCAGGGACAGAGCCATCAGCTCTTCATTGTCTCTTGGGGTTAGGAGTTCTTACCTGGCTGTGGGGACATTGACTTCGACGGGGGATACTACCACTGTTCCGTAGACCAGGGAGAAAGGTGTTTTGCCTATTGAAGTCTCGATGCTGGTTCGACATGCCCATAGGGTAGATGGAAGCTCTTCGACCCAGTTGCCTTTGGCGTCGTCCACCCTCTTTTTTAGAAGGTTGACTACCGTCTTGTTGGTGGATTCAGCTTGCCCATTGGATTGCGGATGTCTTGGAGTTGCGAAACTCAGCTTTATGCCCCAATCTTCGCAAAACTTCTTGAAGTTTTTCTTTGTGAATTACGGACCATTGTCTGTAACTATCTCTTGAGGCGTTCTGAATCGTGTTACCACGTTCTTCCAGAGGAACCTCTTGATTTGGACGTCCGTAATCTTGCTTAAGGCTTCTGCCTCCACCCAATTGGAGAAGTAGTCTGTGACTACCAAAAGGTATTCCAGCTGCCCAGGAGCTGTCGGGAAATTTCCAACGATGTCCATTCCCCACTTCATGAATGGCCATGGAGAACTTACGAACTTTAGGTTTTCTGGGGGCAGCTTGGATACATGGGCGTGCCTCTGGCATTTGTCACAGTACTTGGCCTTTTGGAGGGCGTCTTCGGCCATTGTAGGCCAGTAGTAGGCTGCCCTCTTGGCTCTTAGCACCAATCTTCTTCCTCTAGAGTGGGATCCACATTCGCCCTCATGCAGCTCCTTGACGACTAGATCTGCGTCATCTGGCTTTATGAACTTGAAGGATCTTCTGAAGAGTTTTCCGTGGATCAGGTAGTAGCGAGATGCTTGCCTTTTGATCTTTCAGCATTCACTTCTCAAGTTGGGCAGGACGTCATCTCTCAGGTAAGACGTAATGGGCATCATCCAGGTTTCTTCTTCTTCTATGTTAGAGACCTAGGGCCCCTCGGCATCTTCGTCAGTAGCTGGCCATTGGAGAATCAACAAGGGTACGCTAGTCGGCTCCGTTGTTCTTAGGGCTGAGGCCAGGTTGGCCAGGGCGTCGGCAAGCGAGTTTTGTTCCATTAGGATCTGCGTGAGTTTGCATGCTTTGAACGAATCGACGAGCCTCTCGGCTATGGCTAGATACTTGGTCATGCTAGCATATTTTTCCTTGTAATTGCCTTGCGTCTGGCTTACGATCAATTTGGAATCACTGTACACTTGTAGGTTTTCTATTCTTAAGTCTTTTGCTAGGTTGAGTCCCGCAATCAAGGCTTCTTATTCACTTTCATTGTTGGTAGCTCTAAAGTTAAACCTTACTGTTCTTGATACCACTTCTCCTCTTGGTGATATGAGCACGAGGCCTACGCCTGCCCCTCGTATATTGCTGGATCCATCCACATAAAGTTCCCATTCTTCTTCGCCTTTGTTTTCTTGTTGGATCATGACCTCTTCTTCCGCCCCTGGTATCATCGGTGGCGAGAATTCTGCTACAAAGTCCGCCAGGACTTGTGATTTGATCGCCGTTGCAGGGCGGAAGATCACATCGTACTCGCCAAGTTCCACTACCCATTTAGCCAGTCTACCGGATACTTCAGGCTTGTGGTGTACAGACTTTATAGGGACGACTATCACTGGGTGAGCCTGGAAGTAGGGACGCAGCTTCCGGGCCGAGACGACCAAGGCAAGAGCTAGTTTCTCCAGGTGGCTATAGCAAGTCTTGGTGTCCAGAAGGGATTTACTTGCATAGTACATCGGACGCTGCTTGCTTTCTTTTTTTCTGACCAAGACGACACCTACGGCGTGCTCAGAAACGGCCAGGTACAGGAGCAGAGGCTCTTCGTCTTGGAGTTTGACTAGGGCGTCTTCGGCCTCTTAGTTGCATTCAAATTTCCCTGTGAACTTAAGGGCTTCAAAGAACGCGTGCGACTTGTCCGACAGCCCGAATATGAACCTACTCAAGGCGGCCATTCTTCCGGTGAGCTTCAGGATATCTCATGGAGTCTTGGGCGAAGAGATCGCCTGGATTGCCCTTATTTGCTTTGGGTTTGCTTCAATGCCCCTGTATGTGACTATGTACCCCAAAAATTTTCCGGAGCTTACTCTCGAATGAGACTTTAGAGGGGTTGAGCTTCATGTTGTATTTCCTCAAGGTAGAGAAGGCTTGCTGCAGGTGGGCTATGTGATCTTCCGCGTCTAAGGACTTGACCAGCATGTCGTCTATATAGACTTCAATGGTTTGGACTATTTGGTCTATGAACATCATGTTGACTAGCCTCTGATAAGTGGATCCCGGAAAAGGCATCCATGAAGTTCATTAGCTGGTGTCAAGTTGTGGCATCTACCAGCTTATTTATAAGGGGCAGTGGTAAAGGATCCTAGGGGAAAGATTTGTTTAGATCCGTGAAATCTATGCAGACCCGCCATTTGCCGTTCTACTTCTGGACCACGACGACGTTTTCTAGCCAATCCAGATAGTGGACTTCTCTAATGAACCCAGCCGCCAGGAGGTTTTTGACTTCATCGTTGAGGATCTTGTCTCATTCAGGTGCGAACTTACTCCTTTTTTGCTTGACTGCCAGGTATGTGGGGTCCATTTGCAGCTTATGAACTATGGGACTATGACTTTCGGGTCTATTCTTGGCATATCTACGTGGGACCAGGCAAAGTAGTCTACGTTGGATCTGAGAAAGTCTATCAGCCTTTGGCGTATGCCTTCTTGCAATCTTGCCCCTATTCTGAGGTTTCTGCCTTGTTCTTCACGTACCAGAGTAATGTCATCCAACTGTTCCACTTCCGACTTTTCAGTATGCAATGCGGGAAGTGGCTTATGTAATTGCTATAATTGAGCCGTCTTTCCCCTCAAAGTGGTCTGGTAGCATGATCGGGTACTTTCTTGGTCACCCTTAATCTCTTTAATTCCCCATGGGATTGGAAGCTTGAGTACTTGTTCCAGGGTTGATGGTACTGCTCTCATCTCGTGTATCCAAGGTCTGCCCATGATCATGTTATAGGCGGAGGAACAGTCCATGACAGAAACCTTAGTGGATAAGTTGATTCCTCTGGCGCACACCGGGAGCGCTATCTGTCCAATGGTCTGCTTGACTTCCCTGCTGAAACCCCACCAGCGGTGAGGTCTTCTTGACCAAGGCTTCCTGGGTCAGACCCAGGTCTGCGTATGCTTCCAGGAAAAGTATGTTCGTAGAGCTTCCATTGTCGATGAGTACTCTCTTCACCAAAAAATTTGCCACCGATAAAGAGACAACCAATGCGTCATGGTGCGGTGTGAGGATCCCATCTTGTCCTCAAGCTATGAAACTTATGACTTCTTGGCTGAGATTCTGGCGCTTGACTTCCGAGGTGCTATAATTTTTTTTAGCGAGCCTTGTGCTTTATGGGCAGCGGCATGTGTGATGCCACTTATCTCCGAACCTCTAGATATGACATTGAAAACCCAGAGGTTTGTGCCCTTTGGGTTACCCTGAGGGAATCTGTTGACGTCTGGCTTACCCAAAGGTTTGTGCCCTTTGGCTCCCTTCTATCCATCGTCTCTGGTAGGTCTTTTGTAGGGCTTGTCATCTCTGGTCGTCTTCTCGGTCCTCATGACCCGAGATTCTTGCCTGGCAAGTAGATCTTCTTCCCATTTGATCTGCGCCTGGGCCCAAGAAAGCACGTCTTCCATCGTTCTGCATTGATACTTGGTGAGCTCCTTGTATAAGCAACCATCAGGGAGAAGTCCTCTCTTAAAGGAAGAAATTGCGGTAGCAACACTGCAATTTGGGATTGTGACTTTCTGATTGTTGAAGCGGTGAAGGTAACTTCAGAGCGGCTCTGCCTTACGCTGCCTGATCTCATAAAAGTCATCAGAGGACTTGGGAGTCACTCTGCTGCTAGCAAATTGCTCCACAAACAGATCAGTCAGATGAGCAAAAGATCTTATGGTTCCGGTTGGAATCGATATGAACCATTGCAAGGCAGCCCTTGTCACACTAGAACCGAACCCTTTACACATGGCAGCCTCCTTATGCTCCTTTTGGATTGCCACACTAAGCATCTTTTGCTTGTACTGCGCAATGTGATTGTCCGGGTCAGAAGTTTCGTCGTACGACCTGACGAATGGGAAGGTGAACTTCTTTGGAATTGCGATGAGCGCGATCTCTTCCGAGAAGGGGGTGTTCGTGTAAGAGCTTAGGGAACTTTTCCTCTGAGGAGATGAAAAACCCGGAAGTCGCTCGATCACCAACAACAACGCCTCAAATTTTCTATAGAACATCTGTTCCAGTCGTCTGGCCTCATCAGAGAGTGGGGCGAGGCCTGCGGCCTGCGGCTCTTCTGTATGCATCACGTCTTCTTGCTCTTGAGCAAAGTTTTGATCCTCTTGGGTCCCCGTTGCTGTTGGGTTCCCTCTTTCTCCAAGGTTATTGGTGGCAGTGGTTTCCATAGTTGGCATCCGAGGTACCTGGACCCTGAATCTGTGATTTGTGGCTCGATTCGCCGTCAGAGCCGAGTTTGCCTCTCAGAGGGTCTCGTTCTCTAGCTCTAGATGCTGCAGGCGCTGAAAGTTCTCTTGGAGCGTCTTGGCGTGAGCCTCCATCCGCTGCCTAAGGGTCTGAAACTCTGCAGCTACTGCATCAGCTCCAATTGGTGTATGATCTCTTCGAAGCTGCTCCATCTCTCCTAGTATCTTTTGCAAAGTCTCTAGTTGAGATCGCATTTGCTCATAGGTGAGCTTTGCTCCTGCTGGTGTGATGTTTGCTGATTCATGATTATCTCCAACCTTCGTCACGTAGTTTTTTTTGAAAGCTCCCCTCCTTTTACCGCCAACTGTTATGGGTGATTTTGGTCATTCTTTGTAGCACTACGGAAGCTGGAGGTCGATGAATATTTAACAAAGGTTCTTGGAATATTTATGCTAAGCTCAAAGATCAAAGATGGTAAAGAATCGCTTGCGTATTGATTTCTCGCTTAGGGTTTAGTGCGAACACGTTTTTCCGTTTGAGCTTGGTATTTATACATGAGTTTCATGATTATCCCTCCAAGAATTGGATATATCATGATTATCTATAGAATATATGCATATTTATCTAAAATACGTGTCATTATCTACTAGTTTAAATAGCGAAAATAAGGGAGAGGTGGTGGTCAACTGGCTTCCGGCTATGCTTGGTCGTCTGACTTCCGGCTTCTGGCTACGGGACTTCGTCTTGCTTCCTGCCTCTGGGCATTCCCCTTCTTTGAGGTCATACTGATGTACTCCATCTAAGTCTAGGAAATTACCATGACCTAAATTACTACCAACAGGTGTTGTGCCGAGTCTTTGAGAATACGAGGGACAAGGCTGCGGGAAAGTTGGCGCCTGGTTGGGAAGGACCATACCAAACCGTGGAATTCAAAGGAGCAGGGGCATACAAGTTACAGGATAGGTACGGAAAAGTACAACCAAATAACTGGAATGCGTTACACCTAAAGTCTTACTTCTTCTAAAAGAACGCTCCTGACCCGGACGACCATACCCCATATACGTTTTTCTGCTTTGGATTTTCAATTCATTTTACATCTTTTTATGTAATCATGATACGTCTAAGGACGGATACCAATCAATAAAACAACTGCTTTCTCACAAGAAAATTCAATTAAAAAGCAAGGAGCAAATAAGTTGAATGACTTCTCCTCAATAAAAGAGTAATATAAGCAATGTACCCTTCCAAAACAAAAGCGAAAAGCTCAAAAAAAAAGAGAAACTCTACTTGAACAAGGGAAAATACCCGAAAGAAAGCAAGAGACAAAAGTTGCTTATTCTGCATAACAAATAGTGGCTAACCGGAAAGAAGAGTGTTGAGCAGAAAGCAAAAACAAGCTTAACCTTGCTTACCAGGTCACAGTAAACGCAAAAGCTATGTGGCCTGAGCACATGAGCATCACTTATACCTACTTACCCAGACATGGGAAGTAGGAGAAAAGTCTGGCACTTGTACCCCTTTGCAGAGGAGGTCTATACCAGCAAAACAAATAAGACTAAGAGTGGCTTCACTAACTAAGGACCTTCTCTGCCAAGTTCCTCATCCAGCTTCACCTTCTCCTCAGTAAGAATAAGGACCTTCTCTGCCGCCTTCTCCTTCTCTGACTCCAGCCCCTAGAGCAACTCCCTCATCTCCCTCAGCTCTTTCTCCAAGCCAGCAGACCTCTCCTTCTCTGCCCTCAGCTTGGCAAGGCAATCCTCCACCTGAGCCTTCCTTGCAGTGATCACCTCTGTGGCGGCCTGATCCTTGGCATGGAAGAGAGAAGGCGCACGCTGAGCAACAAAGAGGAAGAAGGTTAGCCAAAAGAAAAGGAGAAAAGCAAAAAAGCAGCCAGAAGCCAAAGGCAGGACAATTACCTTGATCATTCCCTTTTGGACCTCGTTGAAGATGTCCAGATTACCAGAGCTAGGAGTATCAGAGGGAAGCGCAGGGAAGACGGAGCTCTGCAAGTGCTCCTGGGCGCCATCAAGATCGCGAATAGAGGAGGAATACTGCTTGATGAGAGGACCCTTCTGCTTCTTGCTAGAGGCAGTGGCCTTTTGGTTTCCTTTCCTCTTGGGCCCAACAGAGGGAGATTCCGAGATCTCCACAACCTCCGGAGCTTTGCTCCCAGACGCCAACTTTGCCTTTCTTGCCGCTTGAGCCCTTTTGAAGTCCTCCAGCACCTTGGACCTGGATCCCGACATATTTCCTGCAAAATGACAAAAAGATCAATTCAGAAGCTAGCCCGAAAGCAAACAGACAAAAGAAGCAAGAAACAAGGAGCAAACCTCTTATGCTGCTCTGGCTCAATGCTTCTTCACTCAAAAGGAACGGGATACTCCTTTCCTCAGCAGGGAATTCAAAAGTTTCTTCCTCCTTCTCTCTACCTTCTTCCGACTTCTGTGTAGATGCTTCTGCAAAAACAAGGGGCCAAAAGGGTTAGTGACCAAATTGGATGCAAGAAAAACAAAACCTTCCTAAGCGTACCAGTGAATTTCCAAAGAGTAGAGAACCCAAGAGAAGTCCCAACTCTCATAAAAACAAACTTCTGGGCCCAATGCTTTGTGAAGGCCGCCCCTCTCCTTTCCTCCTTCTCCAGCTCTAATACCAAGGGAGCACCGACACGAGGGCGGAAGTAATATCTACCTTCACCCAGAAGAACGTGGGTGAAATAGTAGGAGTAAAGAAGCTCATTAATGCCGAGATCCAGCCCATGGAACTCATTAAGAGCCTGGACGACAGTGAGAATCCTCCAAGTTGGCGGGTTCAGGTGGGAAGGGCAGATGTCGCAGTGCTCTAAGACCTTCCTCACCAGGGCAAGCACTGTACCCATGACTCCAGCATCGAAATAGTCCTCATACATGGCTATTTTGTCTCCTGGGCATTCATAAGCCCTTTCACCCTTCCCAGGCAACCTCAAGCGAACGCCTTCCCCAATAGAATACTGCTGCCTCCACTCCTCTAGGATCTCAGAGTTTACGTTGGAGAAGAGCCCAACCTTATGAAGCTCTGGACCCGCGGGGGAGCGCAAGGACATTGGGTTAGCTTTAGGGATCTCCCTATCCTCAAAAGACCCCTCAGCCTTAATACATGGACTAGTACTAATCAAGCGCTTCCTCCGAACGCGGGCCCCAACAGAGGATGAGGCCACCGGAGAAAACTCATCGCCAGAGCTGGTCATATCTTGGTTCAAAGCAGGTTCCGATCTTGGATCTAAATGTTGGTTGGGGCAAGAAAGATCTAAAAGCTACGGCTAATCTAAAATCCTAAGGATCGACTCCTGGAATCTATCCTAAAAGAAGCGAAGAGAGGAAGGAAGAAAACGATCTAACCTTAGAATCGCGGATCGAAAGCTTGATAAGGATTCCGGGAACAAGAGTTTTAGCAAAGAAAGGAAGAAGATGAAGCGAAAATGCCAAAGAAGAAGGAAGAAAAGGTTTAAAAGGAAAGAGAAGAAATTAAAATTGGCCACATGGATCCTATCAATGGCGCGAATCTCGCGAAGAGGAACGACTATTTTCTTTCTCTTCAAGTCTTTGCAAATCTTCGCTAACGGCTATGAATTCTTCTCTTCACCAAGTCAAATAGCTGGGATTTCTCAAAAAAGTCAACCCTCCTTGAAAACTGCAAACGTCTCATGAAGTTCAAAATTCAAAGCCCCGAGGCCAGACGTCAAGAGCCAGACGCAACCTCCCGCTGCAATGATGCTAATTATCTAATAAGACTCAAACCAAAAGTAAGCAAACGCTCATAGAAAGTAGAGGCAGTGCAAGCTACAACTAAAAAAGGCCAAGCGACTACTGGCTTCCTGCCTAAGCCACCTAGAAGACATGTTATTCCACAGCTTCGGATTGAACCTGCACAATAAGGTGCAAACTATTGGGACTAACTTAGGTCATGGGAATTCCCCAGACTTAGATGGAGTACAACAGTAAGACCTCAAAGCAGGGGAATGCCCAGAAGCAGGAAGCAAGACGACGTCCCATAGCCAGAAGCCGGAAGTCAGACAACTAAGCATAGCCGGAAGCCGGAAGCTAGCCGACCACTTCCTCTCCTCTATTTTCGCTATTGAAATTAGTATATAATGACATGTATTCTAGATATAGATGCATATATTCTACAGATAATAATGATATATCCAATTCTATGAGGGATAATCATGAAACTCATGTATAAATACCAATCTCAAGGGAAAAACATGTACGCACGAAACCCTAAGACAAAAATAAATACAACAAACAACTTTTTCGCCCTCTTTGATCTAAAAGCTTAGCATAAACGTCCTTTAACCTTTGCTAGACATTCATCAACCTCCAGCTTCCGTAGTGCTACAAAGAACGACCAAAATCACCCATAACACGTATGATTTCCATTTTGGGTTATATGAAAAATAAAAAGCAAAAATTCATTGCCGAAATCAGATAAAAAAGTGTCGAGTACAAAGTGTTGGAGTATACGAGTATACGCACACCCACTTCCCCCTTTTTTAGAGAGGGTGACAGTTGAACTCTTCTTGCAAAGAGCTTCCTACGTACCTCTATCGAGGATCAAGCCGTCTCGTAGTTCAGTTTTCTTATGTGAGTGATTACTCGTTTGACGGAGTTGTGTCGGCCGTTTCAATCTCCATGACTTCAGCTGGGTCGACGATTTCCTCTGGTGTTGAGGGCATTGCTTTGTTGGGAATGTTGGCGCTCAGAATTTTGCTTGGCATCCTCATATTTCTCGGATATTGACTGCCTTCATGGGGATTAACCATGGTGTTCCCATGATTCCATTATAGATGACAGGATTGTCGACGACCGCAAAATCGACAACTTTCGTTATCTCCTTGGCCATCACAGGAAGCTTGATCGATCCGAGACTCATTGATGTCGTTCCTGAGAAATTCGTGAGTGGTTTCGGTGCGGGTGTGACTTCGGATAAGTCGATATTCATCCTGTTGAGGGTATCACGAAAGATAATATCGATTGTGCTTCCTGTGTCGATGAGGACCCTAGTGACTTCAAGATCTTTTATGACGAGGTTGATCACGAGAGGGTCGTTATGGGGTTTGTTGATTTTGACAGTTTCGTATTCCTCGAAAGTGATGGTGTCATTTGCGATGCCGCTTGCGGTTTCGAGTGGCACCGGCTAGTTTGCACTTGACTCAGCCTTTTAGTAATATGCTTTTATCGATGAGATGGTGTCGCGAAAGTATTGCAACCCTCCGATGATTATATTCACAATGCAGCGATTGGAGTGGTTGCCTTTGTCGTCAGGCCTCCTTCCACGTTTTCAATCTGCTTGAGTTCCTTTAGACGTGGCGTCTCCTAGGGGAGCTTTATCGGTCCTGAGTGGGTGGTCTGTATCGCGTATGAGGTCTTTTAAGATGGTTATGTCTGAGATTTCCCCCGCTAGCAGTTTTGTTGTTAGCCTTGCTCCGAGAACCTTGCAGTTCGCAGTTGAGTGACCATTTGTTTGGTGAAACTCGCAGAAGGTTTTCTTGTCGTACGACCTGTTTCGTGTCCATGTGTTCCCCGACGTCCTACCTTGTTCGGATGGGGAATTGACATCGTAGTTGTGTGCCCCCCGGACGTCTTCTCTCTCGTGATGGATATACGTGTTGTTACGAGGGATCTTTTTTTTGCTTTCTGTTCAGAGGTTAAGTCTTTCTGAGATGCCTTCGTGGGTTTGTGTTTTTGCGATAGAACTTTCATCTCGTCTTCATTGATGATGAAGTCTGTAGTCTTACGAAGCGCATTCTGAATAGTGTGTTGTTTTTCAAGAGTTATCCACTTCTTGAACTTCGACTTGTACCAGAGGGTTTTTGTGAGCGCGTCTACTGCCACCTTGTCGCTAATCCCGCTGACTCTCAAAATTACTGTTGGGAGTAATTTAGTCCATGAAAATTCCCCCTGGCTTAGATGGAGTACAACAGTAAGACATCAAGGCAGGGGAATGCCTAGAAGCAGGAAGCCAGACGACACTGCATAGGCGGAAGCCGGAAGTCAGCCGACCACCGCATGTATTTACTTTATTATTTAACTTAGTTGATAATGATGTATATTCTATAGATAATGATAGATATTCTGTAGGTAATCATGAGATACCCGATTCTTGAAAGGATAATCATGAACTCCTTGTATAAATATAAAGCTTAGGGGTTAAGAGTGATTATTCACGGAAAACCCTAGGCTAAAGAGATCAATACACATACATCTTCTCCCATTATTGATCTCAAAAACTTAGAACACTTTCTTCGATATACACACACACACGATAGTCATTGACCTCTAGCTTCTGTAGTGCTTACAAAGGACGATCAAAATCACCTGTAACAATCGGCGCTAGAAGGAGGGGAAGAGTTTTGAAACTGCTACGTGACGATGGCTAAAGACAATCATGAATCAGCAAATATCAAACCTGGACGAACAAAACTTACCCATGAAGAGATGCGATCTCAACTAGACTCTCTGCAAAAAAAAAACGAGGTGAGATGGCGCAACATCGAAGGGATCAAACTCAAACTGGAGTTGATGCCACAACTGCGGAGCTGCAGACTTTGAGACAGTAGATGGAAACTCATACCAAGACACTCCAGGAGAACGCACAACGCCTACAACAACTGGAGCTAGAGAACGAGACCCTTAGAGAAAAAACTCGACCTTGACGCGTAATCAAGCCACGAAGAAGAGGTTCAGGATCCACGTGCCCCAAATGCCAACTATGGAGACTCCTCCCACCAATAATTCTATAGAAAGAGGAAATCCAGCAGCAACGGGAGCCCAGGAAAACCAAAATCTTGTTCAAGAGCAAGAAGACCCTATGAATGTAGAAGAGCTGCATGCCACAAATCTCATCCGACTCTCTGACGAGGCCAGACGACTGGAACAGATGCTCTCTAACAAGTTTGAGGTGCTACGATCGATAATTGAACGACTTCCAGGCTTTGCACCTCCTCTCAGGAGGACACTCCTTTCTCATATGAGATTGCACTCATCGACATGCCAAAAAAGTTCACCTTCCCATTCATCAAGTCGTACGACAAGACTTCCGACCTGGATAACTACATCGCACAGTACAAGTAGAAGATGCTCACTGTAGTGATCCAGAAGGAGCACAGAGAAGTTGCCATGTGTAAGAGATTTGGTTCCAGTCTAACGGGGGCCGCCTTGCAATGGTTCATATCGATTCCAACTGGAACCATAGGATCCTTTGCTTATCTAACTGACCTATTTGTAGAGCAATTTGCTTGCAGCAAGGTGACTCCTAAGTTGTCTGATGACCTTTATGAGATCAGACAGCGTAAGGTAGAGCCACTCTGGAGCTACCTTTATCGCTTTAACAACCAGAAGGCCATGATCCCAAACTTCAGTGTTGCCACCACAATTTTTGCCTTTAAAAGAAGACGTCTTCCTGATGGTGATCTGTACAAGGAACTCACGAAATATCAATGCAGAACGATGGAAGATGTGCTCTCCCACGCCCAGACATAAATCAAGTGAGAAGGAGACCTACTTGCTAGGCAAGAGTCTCGGGTCATGAGGACCGAGAAGACGACTAAAGACGAAAACCCTACCAAAGACCTACCGGAGAAGACAGAACGAAGAGAGCCAAAGGACACAAGCCTCTGGGTAAGTCGAACGACAATAGATTCCCGCCAGTAAACACTTGCCCGGATATATTTAGCCTGTCAATATCAAGCATGGAGCTGGTAGGAGTCTTGAAGGAGATCGGGGACCAAGTCAAATGGCGCCAGAAGATGAAATCGCTTGACCATCGCTGGAATCCGAACAAATGGTGCGACTTCTACAATGACCATGGTCACAAAATGGAGGATTGTATATCCCTAAGAATAGAAGTCAACGAGCTACTCAAGAAGGGAAACCTGCGAGAATTCCTCTCTAACAAAACAAAGGAGATGTTAAATAGTCAGGAAGAAGGTGCCCCAGCAGGCCGTCAAGCAGCAGATTCCCCAAGGCACGATAGGGTGATCAATGTCATATCCGGAGGATCAGAGATAATTGGCATTACACATGCGGCTGCAAAGAGAAGTAAAAGGTTTGCAAAAAACAGTCATGGCACCCCAGAAGCCAAGCGCCAGAATCTCAGTCAAGAAGCCATAAGCTTCACGGCTGAAGAGCAAGATAGAGTCCTAACTCCACATCATGACGCCTTGGTTGTTTCATTATCAGTGGTGAAATGTTTGGTGAAGAGAGTACTTATCGATAATGGAAGCTATACGAACGTACTTTTCTTGGGAGCATATACAGACTTGGGTCTAACCCAGGAAGCCTTAACCAAGAAGACCACACCACTGGTGGGCTTCAGCGGAGAAGTCAAGCAAACCATTGGAGAGATAGCACTTCCAGTTTGCGTTGGAGAAGTCAATTTTTCCACCAAGTTTTCCATCATAGATTGTCCCTCTGCCTATTATATGATCATGGGCAGACCCTAGATACATGAGATGAGAGTCGTGGCATCAACTCTGAACCAAGTACTCAAATTCCCAACTCAATGGGGAATCAAGGAGATCAAGGGTGACTAGGAGAATGATCGATCGTGATACCGAACCACTTTAAAGCGAAAGAAAACTCCCTTATGGCAATCACAGAAACCACTTCCCGCATTGCACACTGAGGAGCCAAAAGTGGAACAACTGGATTACGTACCTTTGATACCCGGAGAACTAGGCAAAAACCTCAATATAGGGGCAAGATTGCATGAAGGCATACGCCAGAGGCTGATAGACTTCCTAAGGTCCAAAGCCGATTGCTTCGCGTGGTCACACGTGGATATGCCAGGGATAGACCCAGAAGTCGTAGTGCATAAGCTGCAAGTGGACCCCAATTACCCAGCAATCAAGAAAAAAAGGAGGAAGTTCGCACCGGAACGAGACGAAATCATCAATGGTGAAGTCAAAAACCTACTTGTAGTTGGGTTCATTAGGGAGGTCCACTACCAGGATTGGCTAGCAAACGTCGTCGTGGTCTGGAAGAAGAATGGCAAGTGGAGGGTTCACATATATTTCATGGATCTAAACAAATCCTGCCCTAAGGATCCTTGACCTTTGCCCCATATAGATAAGCTGGTGGACGCCATAGTCGGACACCAACTGATGAGTTTCATGGATGCCTTCTCCGGGTACAATCAAAATACTCATGCATCTAGATGACCAAGAAAAGACTTCTTTCATGACTTCTCGTGGAATCTATTGCTACAAGGTGATGCCTTTTGGATTGAATAATGCGGGATCTACCTATCAGAGGCTAGTCAACATGATGTTTGCAGACCAAATTGGCCAGACCATGGAAGTCTATATAGACTACATTTTAGTCAAGTCCTTAGAAGTGGGAGACCATATAGCCCACCTGCAGCAAGCCTTCTCTACCATGAGGAAGTACCATATGATGCTCAATCCCTCTAAATGTTCATTCGGAGTGAGCTTCGGGAAATTTTTGGGGTACATAGTTAGTTACAGAGGAATTAAAGCAAATCAGGCTGATTCAAGCTATCCCTTCACCCAAGAATCCACGAGACGTCCAGAAGCTTACCGGAAGAATGACAACCTTGAGTAGATTCATATGCAGGCTATCAGACAAGTCACAAGCATTCTTAGAAGCCATTAAGTTCACTGAGAAATTTGAGTGGAACCAAGAGGCCGAAGACGCCCTAGTCAAGCTCAAGGAGTATCTCACAACACAACCTCTTCTCTTAAAACCTTAAGATGGAGAGCCACTGCTCCTGTAGCTGGCTGTTTTAGAGCATGCCGTAAGTGCCGTCTTGGTTAGAGAAGAGGGAAGCAAGCAGCGTCCGGTGTACTACGTAAGCAAGTCGCTTCTGGATACTGAGACCCGCTAAAGTCACTTGAAAAAGCTGGCTCTCTGACGTAAAGTTTCCTCAGTGGTCAAAGTTTAATATTTATAAGACCTAAATACCCTATGCTCAATCCCGCAGGGGAACGGGGTCAATTGTAGTATTTTAGGGTCGTCCAAGGATTTAAAGGCTTGGATTAGTATAATCTAAACAAGGAGATTATACTAAGGCTCCTAGTCTAGGCGGCGGTATAGTAAGAGATTGGCACGGGTCTCTACTAAACCTAATCAAAAGGGGGAGTAACCATTGTGATTGTTCAAATGAAGCAAGCAATAATAAAATAGCATAAAAGTAAAGCAAGCAAAGAGTGAACTTTGGATCTAATCAAAATAAAAGTAGGATCTTGAGACAATGGTTATGGGTTCAGGTTCAATTTAGAGTTGTAATGGATTTGGATAAGGCTTTATTAAATGATCTAGCTATTTCTAGACCTAGGATCCCTTTTTAGTCGATCAACCCACTCTCGTGAAGGAGATCTATTCACCTATACACACTACAAGGCTCAACTCTCGTTCGTTGCCCATCTAAGCATGTATGTGATAGTGAGTCTCAATTCCTTATAGCCATCTAACACCTTGGTGTCCCTAAAGGCAAACTACTCTCATAGCTCAAGGTGAAAAACATAGGTTTAGTTTTCGCAAGCATTTCATCGAACACTTTCTAGGCGTCTTTGAGCAAGCAATGAACTTATAAGAACTAAACTAAACCTAGTAGAAATTATGCTAAGATCTAGCTTAAATATCCATTACAAACCCTAAATCTAACCTTAGCCTACCATATCTCAAGATCCAAAGAGGATCTACTCACTAAATCTCATGGAAATCCAAAGACATGAAATGGGCCTTTNTCCAAAGACATGAAATGGGTCTTTGAGCTCCCATGGTTTAGAATCCAAAGAACTTTAAACAAATCAAAAATGTTATTACAAGGTTTTTGATCTTCAATAAGTGTCTAAAAGATGTAGAAAAGATGATAGAGAGATGATCTTTTGTTCTTGAATCATAAGGATGTATTTATACTAAAGATAGAGTAAAGGAAGCCCTAAAACAAGGGTATTTTCGGTCTAGGTTGTCAGCCATCTACCCCCTTGTCGATGGGAGCCTACCTTGGGTCGATGGCTGGAAACCTCCAGAGGAAAATGTGTGAGTTGCTGCCCAGGTTTCTGGCTGATGCAATATGGATCACCAACAAAATCAAAGGACATAAGCTAAGTCATGAACCAACAAAGCCAAGGATCATGGCATGGTTTAATGGCTTTGCTAAGGAGCTAATTGGTATGATACATGAGGTATTGGACCAAGAGAAGCATAAGGATTCAAGACAGATCGTGTTGGGCTTGAATATTGATGGAAAATCAGTCTTCAGACATATCTTAGTCCACATGAAGAAAGGCCCATCAAGCCTAAACTTTCTATAGTAGAATAATATATCAATCTGACGGCAATGCGAAATTCTACGACCATGCAAAAGGGCAGACCGAGATATTTAATTGTTCGATTTGTATTCTTATGTGTTTAGCATTATTTCTTTTGTTTTAGTATTTTCGATTTTGTTTAGTCGTTTAGGAAAACCCTAATTTTATTTTCTATTTAAGATTTGTAGTAGCAGACATTGAAATCAATCAATCGAGAGTTTTATTGAAGTTTTCTTTCTTTCACAGTGATTGTGAACCCATGTTCATCATTGAACAACTGCTAACTTCATAGTTAATTCTTGTTGGGGTCAAAAATTGTCCTGACGAAATCAATGCCTGGAAAGGACTACGAAAACGATGCTTTCTCTTTCGGACACAAGAATCGTAAGGATATATGAAAACTCTGAGGTTCTCATCGTTCAAGCTGTCTCTTCCGGAACTGGCTTCAAAGCTTCTGAGATAGTCGATCATGACAAATCTCCGCATAAATTATGTCCGTCCTCAAGTAGCTAGAGAATCCAAATGCCAAGGTTAGCATCGATGGTTCTCGGATAACTCTCACGAGGCCACACGATACGTCCTCCAAAGCGATAAGAAACCACCAAAGGCGTTAGAGAACCGGGTCGCTACGCAGAAATGTCTAAAACGCCGATTGACGCAAAACCTACAAACGAGTCTTCGAACCGATTAACGACCAAACTAGAGGCCAATCTAGACGTCGACTGGAACTAAGACCGGAGGTCCGTCTTGGCGCCAGTTGGCGCTGAGGCGCAAATAACGTTCAGTCGGAGGATATACGCGACAGGATAAGGGAAGATCTCAAAAGAGGATATACGCGAATCAAGGAAAAGGAATATTTTCGCAAAGGGATAAGCACGAATCAGGACGGAAAAGGAAACGAGCCAAGCCCACGAAGATCTATATAAAGGACGCAAGGATAATGGTTGAGGGGGACCATTCATACACAGAACTTTTCGTCACCGCAAAACACCTAGAAAAACTAGGGTTCTTACTTTGTTTTTGTTAGCGAGCTGCGTGTCAACTAGGTTACGAGTCTACGTTGTAGTTTTAGGTAATCATCGCCAACAGTACGCGGCCACGGCTTAACACCGGTTGCGCACGCTCCGATCACGAATTCGATTAAAATCCCTTAACTTTCTTTGTTAACTTTGTCTGTCGAATCGTTCTTCGTTTACGTTTTTCGTTTACTTTTGATTCGTTCCCGTATTCATTCTGTATTCATTCACGTTAACCTGTTTTACGAATCTTGTTACTTTATCATCGTTAAATTCATATCGCTTCGCAATCTGTTTCGTATTAATTCACTTTCGTTATCAACCTATTTCGTTTCGTAACTTGTTTATCTTTTAGTTTCGTATTTCTTATTTACTAACTCATTAACTCACTGCTTGATCTGTTGATCTTTGGCTATAGAGAGTCCGTGAACCACATAACTTTGACAGTGAAAATTTCGGTTCCCACAGTTTGGCGCTAGAAGGAGGGGGTA